>JASCZW010005327.1:0-281581 GCA_034211315.2 Aedes japonicus
ATTGCTACCCTTAAAAAAAGTCACAAAGAAAAACGCTGTTCTATTACGATTTGGCATCATGCCACTATGCTAAAAATATGATGCGGTGGTGCCAAGCAAATTAAAGTGAACATTATGCAAAAACCATAAACCCGCCAAATTGCTCGACTGTCCAATCGAGAGATATTGGGCTCTGATAAACGGAAACTTTCTGGAAAGAAACAGGGATCAAAGACGTCAACACTTCCAGCAAATTTTGGTTTAATTAAACTTCTACGATTTCTGAAGACAAACCTAATGTGGACGAGTTAAGCACCAAAGTTCGCATTTTGTCAAATACCCAGACGCTATGTTTTTCTTCATGAATTATTAAAACATCTCCTTAAGTCTGAAATAATAAACTACGACGAAATGTAGCTATGAAATGTATGTTTTATTTATGTTTTTAGTGTCCAGTTATGCCGATACAGACCTTACAAGATACCGACAGAACAGTTCGACCAGAAAACGATAGCTGAAGGTTTGCTGAATCTCTTGACGTTACTTTTGGGTCTTTCTTAACTTCGCGAGTGATCTTGGTGTCCGTTCGTGTTTCTGTTTGCGGCACCTGCTTCTGCTACACCGATCCACACTGATCCGTTTTTTTTGTTTACAGCTAGAATTTTCCCAACTGCTGATTTGCACTAATACTGTGCTTCCCGCAGCGTGTTGATGCAATTCACTGTTTTCAAGACAATTGGCGCCAGTATCACCCACGTTCTCCGGCCTCGCTGGAATCAAACGCGATCGCGTATACAAATGCAACAGGTCAAACCGTTTGGCGGCGAAACAAAAATATCAAAACGCAAACGATCGAAGGTCTCGATGCGGAAAGTCATCGAAAACATCGATTTTAGTAGGCACTAATTTTGTCTGTTTTTTATCTTTTTTGTCATTACAGTGAGTTCAGTTCTTTAAGACGATCTCTTTTGTATTATTATTCCATAAGTGAAGCAAAAAAATCAATAAAAGAGATGGCAAAAGACTACAGTGTGTTTATTTTAATTTGGTTAATAAATGAGAAAATTGAAAAAATGATGAGATGGGTATACTATTTTTCCTGGCAAATCATTGTAAACAATAGCAAAATGCAGTATATTAAAAGCGAAATGAATGGACAATTGAATATGGTGCTACCTAGCATCAATCTTAAAAATGAAATATAAACAATAACGCGTTTTAAATTGTTTTCTGGTATTCTAGTTTAAACTGATGATGTATTCAACAAACCGTTTTTATTATAGTTTTAAATACTAACATATATTATTATTGAATTTCAAGTTTCCCCATAAAAGCGATTCCTGTTACAGAAAAAACCATAGCGTGGCTTCTAACGTATGGGACAACGATAAAACACGAAAGTAAGAAAAAGCGCATATATTTCTGAAAAATGCAGCCACTCAAAGGAGAATTAATACAGCCTAGACGGTAATCGGATAATGACAATATCTTGACCATGAACTACTTTACCTGCAGGAAAATGAAAAAAGGAAAAATATGTGGAACAAAAAATATACATTACCTTTAGATGAACTGAGGAACGGCTCTACGGGCAATCAGTCGGACATTCTTCCGAACTGCTGCTCTGCCTTACGTGCAAAATAAGTTAACGGTAATAGCATCATATCAACGGAAACTGGATTATGATTTTATCAATATCATTGTTCATTGTGAAGATGGATAGCAAATTGTTTCCTCTAATATTTTCATTGAAACTATATATAAACCATACATTAGATAGAATATGATACATTTGTCAAGTAAAAATTGTAGTCAATATTATACATTTGTATGTTTAATCTTCCAGACCATTTAAAAAGATCCCATTTCAATGTTGGTATAAAATAAAATAAGTCAGCTATGTAAACAAGTATTATTTATTGCAAAATGAAAAAACAATGTCGACATTTTATGACTGTGCATTAAGGATGTACAATGTATATCAGAATTGTATCAGACATATATTATTCAATTTAGCTATATTAGCAGCATCCACAAAAATGACAGAAAATGATGAATTACAGGTTCAAAGGTAAAACCATTTTACATTGTCTGAATAAAACATCCTACATATTACGCTACAAAAAACATAATATCTAATAGTATAATGGTCATTCCGTCTGGCAAAACATTAATATTAAACGATGTCACAGTACATCAGAGGCACAAATCAAAGCAAAAACTGGAATGGTAATTCTTTGCCACATTTGGTCGCGACAGTTTAGAACTCCCTGAAAATTTTATTATGATGCGTAATCGCTGTCTCAGAGTTCGCTGGACAGAACCGATGCACTTGATCACATTTAAATAAAAGACATGGACGGAAAACAAAAACTTCTCATGTTCCGTTTCAAAGCGTTGGGGTCATCATGATGTTCTTACATGACATGCTGCCAGTGCGCAATTCATAGCGGTACCGTGGTGTCTATCAAATTATTGGCGCAGACCAAGGTAAGTTTATTCGAATGATTTATTTTTTTTTCATGCCGTATTAATTCATATTGTTTTTACATGATTTTATTCTCAAAAATGGTAGTGATATTACTCAACCTATTTCATATAGAAAGATACTTACATTTCACCTTTACTTCGTCAGCGTTGTGTCAGTTTGAAAAAACAAACAGTCGTATTGATCACCATCTTTGGTACATTTCTGTTTCTCTTTATGGTGTTTATGGCTTGAATTTTTCAGGAAGATTTCTTGCTGAAAACACATTTCAGTCTATTCATCTGCGCAATCATAACCTCATGTTTCTTCCTGCAAAGTATCGTGCCATATAGACATAGAGAGTGGGAGGTTGTATGCCATTAAGCTGTGTCCGATTTTCAACATTAGATATTGTCTGATTCAGACCAGCAATGGGATGCGATTGGGCCCTCTTCATTAGGTATGATTGTACGATTTTCATTTAGAAGAAGCAAAGCAAAAGTCTTCTAACACATAGAGATTTTCTAGCCTGTATCATTGAAATTGTAGTGGTAGCGTGACTGCTCCTGGCACCCCAGTGAGTCTGGGTTCAATCCCAGTCGACATCGGTGTTTTTCTGAGGCAGAAAGAATCTGGTCATCTTCACTTTGGAAGGGAAATGCATTGTCTGTCTGGCTTATGATATGGAGTCGTTAGGTAGGTCCAGGTGGTGAAGTCATCTCTAGCGTCGGTGATTGTCACCATGTGAGAAATAAGTGGTGAATAATAAAAAAAGAAAAAAACGCTGAGATTTTGGATGGATCTATGCAATAATAGTTTAACTTGTTCCAAGTCATGAAGGCTCTCTCAAGTAAAGCGAGCAAGTAATGGATCATGGATATGGATGTAAGATCACAAATTATTATAATCCCACCATCGACACCATCTACTGGGAAACAGTTGTATTATTTACTTTGTGCGCTTACACCACTCGCACCACTGAACAATATATAACCGAAACCAGATAACAGATATGCCCGATAACCAAATAATTGCGCAAATAATTATCGACTGGCGTTCAAATCCGATGCCGTATTTTAGACTCTTTGTTTTCTCTTAAACTTGGTTGCATACAACTACAATTTCTGACTAATTTTTAGTGGAACGAATATTTGCAACAAGTAAGTTGAATGTTCTGAAGAGCAAATATATCATAAATAATGATGCAGGATTTGGAAAAAATTTGCGTCTAGAAGCTTTTACTTGAGAGAAAGAACACCAGAATACCGAACACTCTGGTGTTTATGGATTTATTACAAAAAACAATCTGTGGCTGGTCCAAGATCGACGAGTTTTACTGCAATATATGGATTGCCCAGACTGACGTCTTCATTTTAATCGAGACGGGCTCGAAAGGATGCAATCGGTATACCGATATTTTACGAGCAATTTAATGTATGTGGTGTAAAATAAACGTTCTTGCTTAGTAATGTCATTCGGAGAGATTCGTCCATATTTGTCATCAGTTCATCAGTAACAGTGTCAGAGGTATCCGGGAAAACGACAGGCAGGTACATCTGGCATCAAAGCCAATATTGTTTGGCAAGCATTTATGTTCACGCCAAACAAAGTATCTCAGTATATTGAACGGTTATATTGAGTCGATCCATGAGCTTGTCAACAGAGGCTCTGACAACGATTATCTACTGGTGTGTGACAGACTGTAATCAACCTGAAGTGACAATTCTTCTGTGGATCCTGTGAACTCTATTTTACTTCCCATGCTCAAAGAAATCTCGTGCACAACCACCAAGGACGCTTTCTTGATTTGTTCTTCCATTAACGGATCGCTATGTTGAAATCTGGGTTCTGTTTACCACTCTTACCAGCTGACCTTCATCTTCACACCAGTTTGTCTGCATTGCCAGCAAGTTCACGACGGTGTACCATTGCATGGTGTGAATGAAGATATTGACTGGCGTTAAACTGCCCGGCCACTAGACTACTGCTCGCGCTGGTGTATGCCCCAAAACTGAAATGATTTGACGAAGCGAAGTGTTGATATTAATATCAGCGCGGTGGGTTGACGGGCACATACCATGGTACCACCAGCCGCCAGTTTGCAGGGCATGGAGATAAGCCAGACCTGGCTGTTCGCGCCGGAACCAATCAACCTGCTGTGATTAAATTTGTAGCCGCAATCTTCAGGAAAACATCGTCCGTGATAACCAAAAAGACCTGCGTCACTGCACGTATGTATCATGCAGTCGGCCATTCGCCAGGGACAGTGGAGCTGAATATTCTCTCCGGAGTGAATTAATGTTCAAATGAACCCGCAGTTATTGTTAAGAACTTTCGATACCAGGTTCCATTTTTGCATTCGGCCATGATTGTGGTAGCGAGTACAATCTGCCACGCATATGCTCAGGGGAGTCGAAGAAATTTTCCGTAACAAAAAATTCCTGGAGCCAGACCGGGAATCGAGACAGTCGTCTCCGACATGTGGTTTTGCTTTGTAGCTGCGACTTTTACCGACTGAGCACGTGGAGGTCACAACGAACGAAACCTGTTGACTGTTGATTGGCGGACAATCGACGTATTGCGGCAACCTGTACCGAACAGGCGGCGATCTTTTCTTGCGGCAAATCTATCGAGGGAGTCCGCACTTTGAAACTAACACTGAACTCCTCGTGAACACCCGACTATGTTGAGATGGCAACCCCTTCACCTTGTTGCCCCGTGTTTCTACTCCATTGTGTTTTTGCCGGTGCTGCTTGAGGAGCGCGACTTGCTCGATTGCTATCGAACGGGAGTTTGCTGACATTGCTGAAATCCATGGAACAGCCGGTGATAGTGCAGATGTGAAGAAGCAGAAAGATCGCCGGATGCAACGGGTCAAGCAGGAGCGAAGGTGTAAATCAATTTTGATATCGAGAATTCATGATTCGAAACTGGAATATGTCCAGGACAAGCGAATTCCCAAGCAGGTTTGGCTATGCCTTAAAAGGAGTGTTCGAGCGGAAGAGTATTGCCAGTCGAATGCATATGAAACGAAAAATACTCAGTATGCGTTTCGAAGCAGGGCAGCATCAAGATCACTTTCTGCGGTTCTATAAACTGGTGCGGGGGTATCGCGGCGCTGTTTGCTGACGGCAGGACCGACTTTCGCAACCGTGGTGACTGCTGTGAGGACGATGCCGGAAGATAATCTGACTGGAGTTCGTCAAGTGCCGGCTGTTAGATGAGGAGACAAAAAGATGGGAGCAGGTGGAGTTGTTCACCGCGAAAAATGACACTGCAGCGTTTTCAGGAACGAAGTTCGGAGTGAGACAGCCGAAAAAAATTAAGTGTTTCTGCTGCAAAAAAGGAAGGCCATAATATGGTCGACTCGTCCGGCAAAGAAAAGATTAGTTCCGGTCACAGTCTAGTGCGTGATCGCGAATTATTTTCAGAACTGCGTCCGTTGAAGAATCCCGTTGAAATCGCTGTGGCCAAGGGTGGCGAATCGATCGTCGGGAAACAGACTGGTACGGTGAAGGTAGTTTCGGTGGTGAATGGAAAATCGATTGATTGCACCGTCAACGATGTGCTGTGCGTTCCGCAGCTACGATGTAATTTGTTCTCGGTGTTCAAGGTAGAGAAAAGCTGGCATGCGGGTAGTGTTCGAAGACGGTAAAAGCAAAAATCTTCAACAGCACCGGACGCTAGTAGCTTGTGATGCGCGGCGGGACAAGCTCTATGAACTGGACTTTCTCGTTGGAGAAAGAGTGTGTGAGACGTCGTTGCTTTAGTGCGGTCGAATACGGAAGGACTACGAGTTGTAGCACCGTCGGTTCGGCCACCTCAGTGAGAAGAATCTGCGAGCTCTGGCGTAACCTTCGTCGATGACTGGAGCCACATAACCACTGTGTACTTGATGGAGTCGAAGGATGAAGTGCTGGAATGGTTCGTCGTTTATGAAGCGATGGTGATCCAAGTTTGGGATGAAGATTTCACGCTTGAGAAGTGACAACGGCGGTGAGCACTGTGGAAAACATTTTAAACTGTTCTGTAAGTCGAAAGGGATCCGGCAAGAATTCACTGTGCCGTATACCCCGGAGCAAAATGGGGTAAGGGAGAGCATGAACAAGACCCTTGTCGAGAAAACGAGAGCGATGCTTCAAGATTCTGGGATTAGCCAGGTTTTCTGGGGTCAAGCGGTTCAAACTGCCGCGTATTTGATCAACAGGAGCCAGACCAGTGCCCCACATTTGAACCAAACTCCGTTGGAATTGTGAGAGTCGCGAGGGCTCGGAAATTTCGAGACTTCGATCACGGAATGGCTTTCGAGGTATGGGATCCGACGAAGGGAAGAAATCATTCGGCACGTGACGTGGTGTTTGTGGAGACCGAAATGCCATCAAAGACTTTTGGTAAGGCAAACCAAGAAGAAAAATTCTTGCTTGAACCCCGAAGTGCTGATTATCTTGGAGATCGGAACAAAGAACTGGATGAGGATCTGGAAGGTCGGCATGCTGAACTGCATGAGACTTTGCCGTTGGCTTCTTAATGTAGCTTAATGTACGCTTCGCTAACGACGAGACCGGATCTTTCGGCAGCAGTGAACTATTTTAGTCCGTTTCAATCCTGTCCGAACGAGAATCATTGGATACACCTCAAGCGAATGCTTAAATATGTCAAGGATACTATGGATGTTGGACTGATTTTTCGAGATGACGAGAGATCATCCGTGTTGGAAGCATATTCGTATGCCTATTGGGCCAACGATTTGTTTGATCGTCGTTCTGTGACCGGTTGCATCTTCAAGTTGTTCGGCCGAGTTGTAAGCTGGGTAACACGGAAACAACAAACCGTATCATTATCGTCAACGGAGGCTGAGTTTTCAGCTTTGCGTACGACACCTTGTCACACGCTGTGGATGATACGCTTGCTTCGTGGTTTGGGCCTTTTTTCGACTCAGCGTACTTCTAATTTGGTGACCATGTTTGGTGCTTGATCAAATGTTTTCTGAAAAAATCAAACCTACACACTTAGAAATTGTGAAGTTTACACGAGATGTAATCCATGTTTGTAAAAAGTCGGGGAACGTAAAGAAAAATTTCGTGTATAATTATGTCTCGTGGAACTGACACATACGCAATTCGACAAAAGGTGTGTTTGATTGAATTTATTTCCTCATCTCTTTCAACTCATTCTTATGTGTTAAAGGACGCTTGCATGTGTCGGTCTCAGGGGACAGAAATATACATGACATTTTGGTAGTGTGTATAAATACTCCCAAATTCTGAGTGTTCTTTTATCATCATCATTGCCTGAATTTCTACGGTATTGCTCAGTAAATTTCCAACTTTTCAGATTTACACACAAGATGCAAAAGTTTGACAAGCTATATCCTATCGCTCAGTATACATGCCGTGAGCTAATGTCTTACATTATAGTTCTGAAATAAAGCAAATTCTTATGATTTATTAATTCAAAAACCACCAATAAAACGATCCAATCCAATGAAATGAGATCACTTTTGAAAAAAAACTGCACCTCTACTCACCTCAAGGAAAATGTTTCGCTCATCACCATGAGGCCCCAAGAGTAGACTGTAATGTTTTGTTAGAATGAAAGATATGAGGATATGATATGGATACTTAATATCTTTTATTCTTTTTTCAAAATTGTGTCACATTAGTCTGAAAAAGCTTTAAAAGTTGAATGGAAAGAGAAGAGGACAATCGCCACTCGAACAAAGCAATATTCAAGAAAGTATTTTTGTGATTTCGTTTTCTAATTGTTTGGAATCAGTACAATTGTATTTAGTTTTTTATAATAAACAAATGTTCCACAAGTTCTTGAGCTTTTATATTGATGAAAGCATTGCTTTGATAATGTTTCTTTCAGCATGCGAGGCTTCTAGATCAATTAATTTAAAGTGGAGCTCTCAAAGCATTCATATTAGTGTGAAGGAAAGTAATCAGAATTAAAAGTGATGTTCGCAATCGACTTCTTCGCTTTAATAATTTAATTTAAATTACCTTTTAACCCACCTATGGCACATATGGGCGTGCATGTTTTATACATGTAAAAATACAGATAAGCACTGGAACCTGGTTGCTGTCAAGCGATTCCAACGGTTTTGCCGTTGCTCACGGTATTCTGAAAAAAAAATATTTCACTTGATTTTAACTATAAGCTTGCTTAATTCATCAATTGATAAATTTTTCAATTCATTCGCAATTTATATTAATTACTGTATCGTATTAGAAACCAAATATCATTGAAATAACCGCATTATTGGAATGCCTTGAAAAGTTTACGTTACAAATATTATTGCTAAACGGTATAGCTACATAAAAACTAAATTTCTAAAGCTATAGAACCCGAATAGAAAATGCCAGTAAATGAGATCAGATAATATTATTTCCTAAGTTGACGCCTGCAATAAGTCACTAGCCACACTCAGAATAGCATATAGAATAAAATAAAGTCAACGGTCGCTAGTAACTGATTCCCATTTCCAACTGCACCGGTAACATTTATTATGAACAAACGAACCAAAGGTATCATTGAAAAGAGAACAACCTACCTGTGGGTACGGATGCATGACACCGTGCGCACACAGTCCTTTCTCTTATGCGCAACGTATCCTGGACAACGCGATGGGTCAAGACATAACTATTTCTTACACCTACCCTGCAGCGTGAGGTAGAAAAAAACAACGCCAGAAAATGAGGTTTAAGATTTACTCTACAAAAGAATCCAAATCAAGGAAGCAATTTCGGCCTTAGGTTGGTGCAACAACGAAGAAATCTACAGCTGCAACGATGACCATCAGTTATACCGGTGGACATCCTCAAACAGGGAATTCATGCAAGTGGCAAAGTTGCCGGATGATTTCAACCCAACCGACCTACACTGGTTGCTACCGAAAGGGGCCGCTACGTTACTAGTTCCGGTGGAGCCGGTGCTAAAGGAAGTGATACCTTACTGATTTCCAGTGCCGATGGACGGTTTATCATCTTGAACAAAAGTGCCCGCGTCGAGAGGAACGTAGCAGCCCACAATGCAACCATTGTTTCTGGTCGCTGGAGTCCCGATGGTGCTGGATTGCTGACGACCGGTGAGGATGGTATTATTAAAATTTGGTCGCGCTCGGGAATGCTCCGATCAACAGTCGTTACAGCACGAAGGGACAGATTCGCTGTGCCAGGTGGGCTCCTAATGCCACAGCCATAGCCATATTGCCGAGGGACCATTTGTGGCCATCAAACCGTTGGCAGCCAACAGCAAACTCACCAAATGGAGAGCTCACGATGGATTGGTGCTGTGTATTGCTTGGTCGAACAATACTGACATGGTGGCATCGGGCGGAGAAGATTGCCGGTACAAAATTTGGGACACTCAAGGCGCCAATATTTATACCAGCGTGAGTGATGATTATGCAATTACCTCATTGGATTTCAGTCCCGATGGCGAGTTGCTTGCTGTGGGAGGATTCAATATGCTGAAGCTGTGCCATTATACAGGTGTGAGTATCATTATGTTTCCAGTAGGATTTTGCTATTGTTCAGTAATGAAGTTCCGATGTGAAAATTTGTGTATAAAAGTAAAAAAAAAATCGGGTTGTTATTTAGCACGTTGAAGATGATAGGTTACGGTCATAGCTTAATTGCCTGTTCCAGTGTAAATCCAGTGAAATATCAGTAAGTTTGTTTATGATTTATTTCCAGCACTTCCGTTTCATTTTACTCAATTTTTTAGTACAGTTGTATACTCTTTTCCAATCACGGAAATGTTACTCAAACTTCGTAAAAAGTGGATCTACTCATAAGATTGAAGCAAACACTTCTGTAGATACTCCTTGAGGAAGATCTCCTCTGTAGTCACGAACGGCGCACTCAGTATACCACATGAGCAGATCGCTTGCCAAATCATGTATTTCTTGACAAACTTTGATAGTTTCTGCTTCCTTACTTCCTCCAGAACATCAAACTTGTGCTGAGCGGTGGAGAATAGTAGCTCCGGAAGCTGCCGGAAGTCCGCCTTGACGTAAGTCTCATCGTCCATGATGAGACAATGAGGTTTCGTCAGCATCTGGGTGTACAGTTTCGGGGTCCGTGACCCTTTTCCCACCGTATTTTGTTGTTCGTCCCGATTTGAACCCTTCTCCCCTTTGTACGAATGCAGTCCTTCCGGTCCTTGGCTCTCTGAACGAAAGACTTGAACAGATTCAACTTTTTGGCTACATCCCTGACCAAAGCATTGTGCTTCCACTCAAACGCTTTCACGACACCCTTGTGATCCTGATCGCTAATAGAACATCCATTCTGACCGCATTTCTCCTTCCGTCCGATGCTCAGAGTTTTTTAGTAACGTTTAATCACACGACTCATCGTTGACTGCACGATTCCGAGTTGTTTTACGATGTCCCATTGAGAGAGTTGAGGATTTTCCAGATACTTGCGACGTTGCTTGTCGACTGACGCCATTTTTTTCCAACTTTCGAAAAACTGACAGCAATAAAAACACAACAACGAAAAAACACTCAAAACTACTTCTATCCAAATTTTCAAGAAAAAATACCAAAAAGATAATTTTTCACAACTTTTTTTTTCGTGATGGAATTTAACGTGGGACACTCTTTAGAGAGTTATTCCAAGAGTCGAAGTGACGTTTGTCACTTGGTGAAGTGAGAGAAGTCTCATGCAGTGACGTGAGTCTTCTGTGTAATTCAAATGTAGAATCACGTTCACCTCACTTCTGACAGTGACTCGCTTCTTCCCATTAGCGGCACAGGGTCGGGGGGTCTTGTTTTGTTTCTCAATTGGATTACATTTTCCCAGGGCTCATCCATATAACCCTTTTATTAGCTTGATTTCTTACTAGTGCCAAATACTGGTACATGTGCCAAAACTGGATCACTTTTTTTTGTCTAAAAATTAAGCCCGAAATACCAATGTCCTAACCAAATTCCAAATTTTTCCCCAGTGGAGTCACAGCATCAACCGATTCAACCAGGAAACAGTTGGTTCGATGTTCAACATCGTTTGGTCGTCGGATGGGACGCAGATAACTGCTGGAACCAGCACAGGAATGATAATATTCGGCCATATCATCGAACGAGAACTTCGCAACCGCAATCTGAAGGCAACAACAACCGGTCGAAAGACGATCGCCCTCCACGACATAGTGGCAAGGACAAAAGATACGCTTGACTTTTCCGAACGGGTCATCAAATGGGAACTGGGATATGGACATCTGGTGGTCGCCACAGCTAACCAGGTGCATATATTCAATGAAAACTATTTTAACACACCGATTATAATCGATGGACGGACAGAGATAAAAATAATTGTTCTTGGCAAAAAGTGAGTTGAGCTACATGAATTATTTTTATTTTAATTATTACCAGCTATTTATTGTAGAAATTTTCTGTTGGTGGACAATTCATCGATATGGATCTACACCTACACCGGCCGACTCCATTTGAACCCCCGATTTCCAGCATCACAATCGCAAATTCCGCATCTCAATAGTCGCTGTATTTCACTAGGACTAGATACGCTTGCCATACGTGACTACTCGGATCAATCTATTATACACGTATTCGATCTCTTGCCAAGCGCGAGTCGACAGGAGGAACCATACACGATTCAAAACAAATCACCCCTGGTGGAAGTCGCTGTTTGTCGTTTCGGTAACCCGGACGACCAGTATCTCGTATTTATCGACGTAAATCGTGATTTGTTCATTACATGTGTCCGAAGTGGGCCCGACTACGCAATCCATAAGATTGGCACCCAGGTTTGCACAGTTATGTGGTCCAGCGATACAAACATTCTTGTAGGCTTACACGATTCCTGCTACAGCGTATGGTACTGTCCAGGAGAGGCATGTACTGATCCGACGCTTGTCGCACTTACTACGTTTACTTTCGACACTAGTGAGTTCGGCAAGAACATCACTTTGGAGAACTTTGAAGGGGCAAATGTAACGTTTCGCAGTTCCGGAGCTATCTTTACAGTTTCTGTAAAAACGTATTGTGTGATTTTGCATAAACTATTCGCAGATAACTCTTGGGAACGAGCTCTGAAATTATGCCGTTTGGTTCAGAATCAAATACTATGGGCTACTCTAGCTGCGATGGCTTCGAAAAGAAATCAACTGGAAATCAGCGAGGAAGCATTCTCTGCTGCATTACAAATCGATAAGGTGAATTATTTGACCTACATAAACGATCTGGCCCAATCCAGTCCCGAACAGATGGCGGAAAATTCTATCATGAACGGCAGGATCCAGGAAGCGGAAATAATATTGCTGCACAATAAGAAGATACACGAGGCCATTCGGTTCTGTTTGAGAATGCATCGCTGGAGTCGCGCACTGGAAATTGCTCAGAAAAACGAAACCTTCATGGACGTGGTGTTGAAAGAGCGGCAAAAGTATCTGCAAGCGCTCGGAAGAGAAGAGTACGACCCAAGCTATTTACAGTTGCAGTGAACCAGAGTCTCGCTCGACCAGTTCGGTGAATTGTTTCCAGTTTTCAAATTGGCAGATGAACAAAAAGTAATACGTACAGTGTGCTCTAATAGCAATAAATCCTTAATGTATAAGATAAGAAAAATAAGAAGTTATAAATAAAACGTCGGACATTGAGCTGAATTTTTTCTAATGTACCAGTCAGAAGTAGACAGCACCATTTATTTGTTATAGAATACATACTTTTTTATGAAGATTTACTGATGGGACTCTGAATAAATACCAGTTTCGGATCGTAGAGTGCGGTGCTTGAAAGAATACGCGAACATGTTTTTCTGCTCAGTTTTGCTTTGTTTGTGAATTTGAGAACTTTAAAAGTCCAAACAAGAGTCGTTATCCAGTGTGATCAACCTGGGTAAAAAGTCATTGAATTTGAGCTCCAGAAAGCCAAAATTAGCCACCAACTTCATCGACAAGGATGGCACCGAAATATACAGGAACATAAAGTTCTGTACAGTTAGAACCTGGAATCACTTATTGTGTTGCAGCGGCACGGAAAGTGACCGCTGCAAGAATTCTTTCACAGCAGTTTGTTAACCAAGCGTTCTGTGGTATAAATTTCACGGTGTTTCATGCAGTGAGTCAAAAGTTATTCCAGATGGAAGCCGGGGGGAGAGGAAAAGTTCTGCACACCCACGTTGATAATCCAACGTGGTCCGCAATAAAAATCACCAAACCAACCGTGTATGATGTGCTCAAACGTTTCAGGGAGCGAAAGAGCGTGGATCGAGTGGCCCAAGGTAAGCGTCGTAATGGAACATATGACCGCAAGCTGAACCAGAAGGTGTTGAGAACCGTCAGAGAGAACCCTGGACTATCAGATAATGAAATCGCAGAAAAATACGCTGCTGCTCGCAGTACCGTTCGAAGAATTCGTATGCGAGCAGGATATCGTTCCTATCAAGCCAGCAAGCAAACCAAACAGAACGTTGAAGCAAAGTTCCGTCACCAAAACTCGAGCTCGGAAATTGTACCATCAGGTTTTTACGAATGATCAAGGATGGCTGCTCATCGACGATGAAACCTACGTTAAAATGGATTTCGGACAGCTTCCTGGCCAAAAATTCTACATGGCGACGGCACGAGGAGATGTTCCTGCGAAGTTTAAGTTTGCTTTTATGGACAAATTTGCCAAAAAACTGATGATTTGGCAAGGGATATGCAGCTGCGGAGCAAAGACCAAAGTGTTCGTGACGATGGACTCGAAGCTGTACAAGGAAGAATGCCTCAAAAACCGCGTACTACCTTTCATTAAAGCCCATAAAGGTCCCGTGATGTTTTGGCCAGATTTGACGAGTTGCCACTACAGCCGGGAAGTCATCCAGTGGTACCGCGATAATAACGTAGATTTCATCGATAAAAACATAAATCCAACCAACTGCCTGCAGTTCCGGCCCATCGAGAGATTTTGAGCAATAATGAAGCGGAAGTTTAAGAAAAGTGTAAAAACGGCTCGGGACGCAACTCAGATGACAAATATGTGGAACAAATGTGCCAAGGAAGTTGACTCCGGAGGTGTGCAGCGTTTGATGTGAGGAACAAAGAAGAAAGTGCGAATTTCCATTAGAAACGAAGAGAAATGGTTTGTTTTGATATGTTTTCCTTAAAAAACTGTGAATTGCCTTTGTTTGATGTATTAAACTTATTTGTACGTCAATTCGTTACTGAGATACAGATGATTTTATAATTTCAGATTCCAAATGGACATAGCTTTAAAGGGTCTGGAACTAAAGGAAGGGGATCATTTCATTAAAACGATATTAGATAATGCCGATTTGTAGTTTGGCAGCGGCGGATAAACAAAGGCCAAACGGGGAGGATCACATTGTTGGTCACATCCTGGATGACGCCCCAACGTCGACCGTGATTTCCGTTCCGGTCATCAGAAACTGTTCCAGGACTACTTTAGCGACACACAAACCTACAACGAGAATCACTTTCTGCGTTTCCGCATGCCAAAGACGGTGTTCCTGGACATTATGCGATAACTAGGGTCAACTAGAGGCTTCTCCAAAATGTATCTATACGAGCTATTTGCAAGTGATTATCATGACCAATCTATCAATAAACAGATTGTTTACTTTGAAGACTTCATTACTTTTCATTTCCGAGCAATCGAAATACTATTCGGAATCTCGGAACCTCCGCGTTTCGATCTAGTCAGCGTTTTGCGGAAAATGTAGTGGCTGTTTAAAAACTACAAGCATTCGTTATTTAGGAATGAAGCGAAAAGTCAATTCACTAGCACCGGAAGCAACTAGAGGTGATTATCAGCATCCGAGGCGAGCAACACAAGTTTTTGTCCACCGCCAGCATCACACGCAGCAAACACGGTTACTTTTTAGCTCACAAATGTACCTCAGTGAAGTGTTTTGGAACGGTATTTTTCTTGTTCCAAATTGCTGCAAGAGACGATCAAAACATATACCAGTTTTAAAATGATGCAACATAGATCCAGTATAAAACAAAATTTACAATACCGGTGCAGCGAAGTTTTTGCGTTTGGTCCAAAAAATAAATCTAATCCATGATTTGGGTCGCCGTTGAAGATGCCCTTAGCTTTAACATTCTCTTTTCGGTGACAAAGAAGATCGAGCTACAATGGGGATCGCAACGGTAGTTGCAGCAGCTTTGACAGTTAATCCATATATTTATGTCAAAGCTGCCGCAACGCGCCGTTGCGCTCCCATTGTAGCTGAGCCTTAAAGTTTCATTACGCCTATTCTCTAGCTTTTATTATAAAATTGTCGAGAATGTTTGTTTGTATACCATTGTTATGATGTGTGGTATTTTTATTAAGGCTCTTTCAAGAGAGACATAACAAAACACAGGGTGCGCCAGAAAATAATGCGAAAATGTTCAAACTTGAGTATTGGGTTAATTCGTGTAGCTAGTGACTAATTTCTGTCGAAAGTGTATTTGTTTACGTTTACTTTCAAGTGCTGCATCTAAACATTCTATTTGATTCCAACTACCTTTGCTTATCTTCGACAGATACGCGTATTTCGTCTACAATGTGCAGACTTCTTCAGTGTCTCGTACTAATAACTCGACTAATTACTAATTTTTCTTCTAAATTATAGTTACAAGTATTCCACTAAACAGCTCAAACCCTCTAGGATTCTATTTGTTTTATTGCACAAAAATTGCTCGCAACCCGGTGCACCCAACAAACAAACGAAAGCCGTAATTAAGCATACATGCTTTATTAAAGCTGTATTACGACTTTCGTAGCTGAATAAAAAATCTGGCTGAACTATAAGCTGAATAACCATGTTCTCAATCGAAATATGAACTTTAATTCATGTGTTTCATTTTGTTTGAATAACATGCTTAGTAAAAGCTTTAACAATATTTATATGTAACTTAATTTAAACAGTTCAACAAAGAGATGAATAACAGTTCATAAACCCGTTTAAATATCGTTTATAAAGCCTAGCTAATAAAACCTTATATTGGATTGAATAATAGCTGTAATGTACATCACTATTCAACTGATCCAATTATAGGCTGAAGAAAAATAGTACAAAAGCTTTACACAGTTTTCTTAATTGACTTTTATTCAACCACTGAACAATTAGTTGAAATACAGTTTATGCCTCTTATGCAACGGCTTTTAACCAGCCTTGCCAATTAAACCTTATATTTAGTTGAATAATAGCAGTGGTGTAAATCAATAGTCAGCTAAATAAACTACAATTAAAATAAAAGTCGTTTAAATTCCGTGGTAAAGCCTCCGAAGTGTTCGTAATTTTGGTTGATCAATATTACTTCTTCAACTTCAAGTTACGCTGGATAAATAATATAATAATATAAATGATATATTCCTCTATTTTCGTTTATGAGTTGTTCAAATTTGGTTGGTGCCGGTGAACAAGTATTGACCTGTTTATAAGACCTGAATTATGGTCAACTGCTTGAGGCAAATAGCTACAGGCTTCTCTTTACATTGCCCACCCCAAAAGAAAACAGCGCAGTGTTAACAAATAACATCAGAAAACATTGTCATATCTTTTAATCGTCTCTTGTTCAACATGCCCTTGTCAGTAATGCACGTAGTAAAACCGAAGCTTCAGTATCACAGCTGGCCTTTAATTCAGACGTTTAATAACAACATTTACAATGTTTGATTGAGCACTGATGTTGCTTATTTACAGACAACGCTATAAATAGAATATCAATGTAGCTCAATTAAAGCATCACTTATGCTACTATTCAATATATAACATTGACCTTATATAGACAATTCGTTTATACTTCATTCAATTCCAGGATAGCGCAGTTGGTATGTCACGTAGTTTAGGATACGAAGGTTGATGGTTCAAATCTCGCTATTAAATGTTAATAAATAAATGTTACATAATGTTTCTGTTAATGTACATGTATAATCATATCAAATTAAATATGCAATAGTATAAAATCTCTGAATCGTATGGAAAATCATACAAAAAATAAAGAAATTTTTATAAGAATTTCAAAAAGTTGAACAAAAGTTCTATTAAAGTCACCACAGCTTTTTGTAATATTAAGCATATATAGATGTTGAATTCATGCATTTTAATAAGCAAGAAGAGAAAAAAAAATTCCCTTAGCTCAACAAAGGTCACTTTGACTCTAGGAATCAGCCTCAAGTTGTGTGCAGCATTTAAACAGCAGTTATTCAATGTCAGCTGAACTCCATTGCTGCAAACTCACTTCTTAAGCATATGCAGTTGCCTGTGTTCAAAATCGCTTGGCGAAAGCTTAATAACTTCTCCAAATTTGTGTGAATAATGCCTGAGCAAAAGCTGTGTTTGAAAATAGTTCAGAGATTATTCAACACGCTGCTGAATTAAATTGCCACAATGATGTTTATTTAATGAGTGATTGTTTGTTGGGCATTCCATAAGAAAACTTGCAAACGAAACCAATATTGCGGAGAAATCCATGCGGAGAATCATCAAAGAAGACCTGCATGCATCTTCCAGAGCCAGAGTGAAACACCACTTGATTACGGACCGGGTCAAGGAACTACGAGTGACTCGTTCCAAGAGATTGCTTTCCTTGTTGAAGAAGGAAAATATGATAATCCTGTTCTCCGACGAAAAGCTTTTCAGCATCGATGCTATGGCCAACAGCCGCACGGACCGGTTCATTTCATTGATGCTGGAGTTAAAATCAATACCGAAGTGTATATCGGTATTTTTAAGGAACAAGTGATTCCCTGGGTGAAGGCCAACTTCTCCGAGGACCAAAACGTTGTCCTACAGCAGGAGCACTGTGTCACACGTCCAATCGAACCCAACAATGGTTGAACGAGCAGTCCAGATCTTAATCCGTTGGATTATTCGATTTGGGCATATGTTGAAGCACGAGCCTGCAAAACATCACACCCTAGTGTGAAAACCCTGAAGTCAACCTAAACGCACATAGCAGTCAATGTCGGAGGACTACGTTCGAGAGGCATGCTCTGGCTTCCGGCGTCGGCTCGAGGATGTTATTAATAAACATGATGGAAACATCGAAAAAATTGTTTAAAAGAACTTTATAAACATAACTGCACTCGCAAATGTTGATATTATTGCTTGAATTAGTTGAAAATGGGATTTGAAAGAAATAGAACAAATTTTCGCATTATTTTCTGCCGCACCCTGTAAGACAGGCGCCACGTTCCTAGTTTTGATAAAATTTCTACTCAGTGAATCGTTGGATGTCCTACAAATGTCGATAATCTTGAACTAATGGTCGATCAATATGTTCCTGTCTAGCTAGATTAAAATTCAAGCGTGCACACTCAGATTATTTTACAGAAATCTGTAAAGTTTTACCGAATTCTCAACAGCTGAGCTCCGAGCTCGGTAATCCGATTTTATGGATTTCGGTAAAATTTTACCGAAATCCGGTAAATTTTTCACAGATATCTGTAAAATTTCACCGAAATTCGTAAAATTGGATTACCGAACGTTCAGCTGTTGAGAATTCGGTAAAATTTTACAGATTTCTGTAATAAAATCTAAGTGTGTGGCTATCGTCATGTCAGCGAACGCATAAGAAATGTGTTGCACCCACGAGGAAGTCCCGCATCAAAATCACTGAGGAAAGAGGCTCACTAGACTGCAACAGCATTCAAGGCTCCAGGACAAGGCGTCCTTTGGATCACATCTGTAAAACCAGTGCATCAATGCCAGATATGTGACACAACATTGAATAAAAATTATCAACATGTAATACCACCACGACAGTATAAAGGGTGATACGGTCAAAATTTGGTCAAGGGAAAACGCGTGTAAATCGGTGAAATCGTTTATTTAAAAAATCAAATTAAATTTCTTTTTCAAGTTCAATTAGTATAAAATTCAGGAAAAATATTCAGTTAGGCTTCCGCTTTTCCAAATCCGAATTGCCGGGCCTTACGCTTGACCCCTGCCATCAGATTTTGTACAGCCACCTTGTCCACCTTCTTCGCCGCAGAAAGCCAGTTTGCCTTGAACTGCTGCTCGTCCTAGCAGTTTTTTGGTCTTCTTTAGGTTTCCGCTTGACAATAGCCCAGTATTTCTCAATTGGACGGAGCTCTGGCGTGTTGGGAGGGTTCTTGTCGCTCAGAACCACCTGCACGTTGTTGGCGGCGTACCACTCCATGGCCTTTTTACCGTAATGGCAAGATGCCAAATCCGGCCAAAACAGTACGGAACAACCGTGTTTCTTCAGGAAAAAGCAGCAGACGTTTATTCAAACACTCTTTCACGTAAATTTCTTGGTTGACAGTCCCGGAAGCTATGAAAATGCTGCTTTTCAAGCCACAGGTACAGATGGCTTGCCAAACCAGATATTTCTTTGCAAACTTTGACAGTTTCGTGTGCTTGAAAATATCTGCTACCTTTCCCCTTCCTTTTGCCGTATAAAACTCCTGTCCCGGAAGCTGCTTGTAGTCGGCTTTGACGTAGGTTTCGTCGTCCATTACCACGCAATCAAACTTCGTCAGCATCGTCGTGTACAGCCTCCGGGATCGCGCTTTGGCCGTCGTATTTTGTTTATCATCGCGATTTGGAGTCACTACCTTCTTGTAAGTCGATAGTCCGGCTCGTTTTTTGGCTCGATGCACGGTTGTAGACGATACACCCATAGTTTCGCATGAAACTACCGGCAACTCTCTTTGTCGTCTCAGCGGCTTCCGGTTTTCGATTTCCTCCCGATCCAGACTTCCTGGCTGTCGACAAACGTTCCCCAAACACTTTAATTACATTTGTAACGGTTGATTTGGCAACTTTTAGCGATTTTGCCAACTTTGCGTGCGAGTAGCTCGGATTTTCGCAATGCGCGAGCAAAATTTTGATACGCTGCTCTTCTTGCTTGGACGGCATTTTGACAACTGAAGAGTGAATTCCAAAATCAAAATAGGAGCAACATTCTACACACACACACCTTCAAAATGAGGGGTGTTCAGGATTTTTAAATGCAAAATTGAAAGCAATACGTCAAGTTGATATTGACCAAATTTTGACCGTATCGCCCTTTATGTATGTCTTTGGTTGCCATCGCAGTGCAAATACAACCTGGATCTAAAAGCTCCCGGAATTTTTTCAGGAATTTACGAACACAAGGTTATACATCAAAATCGATATTGTCTGCTTCAAAGTACTCCCCATCGACTGCAACGTACTTATGCTAGCGCTTAATCCAATCCTTCAATTTTTCCATGATCTCATCTCGGTCAAAACCAATCTTTTTCGGCAAAGTATGCTTCACGCAAACGTCTGATAACGCCCAAATAATACTCTTTGTTGACGGTCTGGCCTCTGGAAGGAATTCATGATACACAACACCCTTATAATCCATGAAAACTGTGAAGCCAGTATCGACTTAAAATCGGTATCGTGTTTCTTTTTCTTCTTTTCTTGAAATTTATTTTTCTATCCCAAACCCATGTTAAATTTCGTTTACTGAAACGGAAAAGTAAAGAATCGAAAAGACATTTTTGCAGCAGTATCCACCTGAAAATCGGTTACCGAGATTAGATCATTGCACGGAATGAAATAACCTCACTTTTTGGACAGTTCAGAGAGCTTGTTTACAAGGTGTTAAAATTTGAACCGGTCAAACGAAATTTTGCATTGCCTCTTTCCGGATTCTGTACGATTAGATTCAGGAAGTGATGTAAAAATAAGCAATGGTGTCTGTTTAATTTTCAATCGCGGTGCAATTTAACTTCAATCGTAAAACATTCTGAGCACAAAATCTCAAACCGATATTACTGAAAATATTCTAAGTGCACGTAAACAAGATCTCAACTGTCAAAATAACATTGATGACGCCATCGTGCAATGATCTATAGTCAACATATGCCGAAGCTAGCATTTCCACTAAATGTCACCTTTTATTTGTGACTTTTCTAAAAACAAAAAATATAAACATATGGTTGAAAGTCGTTGAAAACCATTGTTTACAATCCACTGTAACTATAGTAGTACATGTGGAAAGTAATCATTCCAGTTGAATTTGAAATACAGCTTACAATCGTGCCCCTCTTTACCCTATTATCAGTTCAGACACTCTGATGAAATCATTGATATGTTATTGCAGGTGTTTGCAAATTTTGATTGCATCACCGCTGATCTGGCAACATTGGTTTGCATCTTTCCGCTAGGGTAAACATCCAGAACAACCCTAGGACCTGGTGGTTGAAATCAAACTATCTCAACGTTTTGCCAATGCCCAGGGGTCTTGTGATATTTCGACACAGTTTTCTCACACAAAGCTGTTATTTTGTTAGGAATATGTTTATTTGACAAAACGTAATTTCATGCTAAAAAAATTGTACGGATAATTCACATCTAAAAATAATGTCAATAAATGCATTAATAAGGTTTGGTTTTAATCTGAACATGTTCCAGCAATAGGAAACTGTCTAATAATTTGGTATTAATAAAATAAAATGCTGCTATTTTGTGCCCAGATTCGTGTTCCAAAATGTAATTTCATCTAAAATAAGATCCTTAACTTAGGATGGCAATCATCGTTCATTTGTATTATAAAACTAACAGTTTAAAATACTGCTCATCAGAAGACTAGACCTTGCAGCGCTTGTTTTAACATACATTAATCCTCAATTAAAAAAAGTGTTGGATACAAAGGACAATTACAACTCATCATCGAAATGATGAATATTATGCAGATGATCACCGTAATCAGTTGCTTCGCTACCTACAAAGATGTCATACTTGTCGATAATTTCTTCGTACGACAGACGTTCATCATGATCTTCGTCGGCCGATGCAAACAAATGAGCAACTTCATCTTCAGCCACTTCCCTAAAAATGAGATTATCTGATAATGCTCAACAAATATGATAAAATTCACGTTTACTCACTCATTGCTAGGAAGAATCCAAGAGAGAATTTCATTTCCATTCAAATACCCATCTCCGTCCTTGTCGAAGTCAAGATCAAACCGCTCCTTCTCCGTTATCAGCCACTCCTTGTCGTGATGTCTAGAGTGCTCCGCCGCGTACTCCTGGAAGTCAATCTTTCCATCCTTATTTGTATCTTTATTGCGTAGCGTTTGCTTTAGAACAACAGCAAACATTTGCGGGAATTCCTCCGGAGACATAAACTGAACAAACTCGTTTAAATCCAACTTTCCGTCCTTATTGCTATCTGCAGCTTCGAACATCTCTTTGTCATCGTTCATTAATTTCCTTTCCTCTTCTTTATCAGGATCCAATTCCATTTGTTCGGCGTCTTCATCCTCATTTTCCATACCGTATGTATCAGCATAGTATTCTTTCCACGTAATTAGTTCGTCATTATTCTGATCGATATCCTCAAACCGATCGGCTGCTTCTTCTTCGAGCAAACTCTTGAACGACCTCAGAATCCAGGCCTTCAACTCGTGTCGGTCAATAAATCCATCCGAATTCAAATCCATTTTGACCACCAACAGGGCCAGCCGTCTTTTCGATTCGTCCGGGTGAGTGAATCAGAATTCTTCCGCTTCCTTTACACTACCCAAAATGGCTTCATGGTCGAATTCGGAGTGATGTTCTGCTCCGTCCATGTGATGGGCATCGCGTGGAGCGTAGCTCCCATCCTCCGTACGTTCCTTGGCACCGCCAGACGGATGATGGGTGTGTTTGTGGGTTGTGGCAGCTAGGGAACCAACCACTAGCGCTCCCACTATGAGGGCCAGGAAGCCAACGGTTCTTAGCATTATTGCTCTGAACATTTCGATTGACAACCGAAAATAGTGAATAAATGTTAGGTGACGTAAAGGAAGATAAATTCATTCTATGGTAATCTAATAATAGCTCTTGTCATAGTGGGTTATAGGTCATAGTTTTCGCTACAAAATTTGATGTTAAATTTCATGTCAATATCATTGCTTACCTGTAATTTTATGGAAATATAACCAAATGGAAGATATTCGGGAAACCAATATCAATATTTCAGACTCCAGATGTGCCTGCAGAAGTGCAGACGACTCTGCACACGAAAAGGTGACGATTTTCGTGATGTAAACAATGCAGGCAGAGATTAAATTTTACTTTGACGTTTTATTTTCCTTCGCACCTCCCACCACCAAGCCACCAGACTTGTTGTGCGTTTAGTACTTCACTTTATTTTATTTTTTATATTAATAATTTATTTGTACAGGCTCAATCGAATCATCTTTACAGAGCCAAGTCTTCATATTTTTATATCCTTTATCTTAAAACTAAAGTTAGGGGGATAGAACCAATTACTCGCGGCGCTGGGTGGAAATTTAAAGTATGGTTTACATAACACATTAATTTTAAATTCTAAATCGTCTAAACACGAGACTTGAACATTTTTGAAAAAGAAAAAAAACACATACAACGATAAAAAAAAACTTATAGTAAACATACAGGTTAAACTAACTACAACCTAAGGCTAATGTTGTGATGATGTGATGTGTAATAAGAACCCACCATCAGTGCAAGGATTACCTATGGCTGCAGGACTATTCTCAGCAGGTTGTTCTGAGAGAATAGCCTACGTGATGGCTTCTTGTAGCAGGGTCAGCCGATCTCAGTGAGGACCTTCGGAAGACTACGACCAGAAGGCCGCGTGTCTTCGCATGACAAGGGACTGGCGACTCCACGAACCCTTGTCCAGTCAACAAATCCTTCGACTGCCTTAGGCTACCCCCCCAGGGAATCCCCGTTATATAGTTGTTAAAGGAACAGTAGACATTTTTAGCATAAATGATTTATAAAAAAATAAGACAAAATAAAAATTTCATTGCTATACTGAACTTTAGATTCAATTAACACATTTATTTTTGTTTTTATTTGCACTAGTAAATGTACTGGGATATTGCAAATTTCTACTGTTCCTTATAAAATAGTTGTGGGCAATAAAATGAGGAAAAATCTCACAAAATAAAGAATATTTACATTTTTCGTGGTAGGGTAAGACTTCAGCATGCTATTTTACCGAGCTGGCTACATTGCGTTGGTGGGACTGCCTCCTAAGGTATAGCTGACGAGATACAGCGTTTCTTACTCAGCCGCTGTTTGAGCCGCAGCTCCTTGGTGGACAGTCCACATTTTGATGTTATCTAGGTACAAACTATTCATAAACAACTTACAGCGTAACACCCTTGTTGGTTGAAACTCTTCTTGGTTGGATTTTCAACAGTCTAGTCAAATTGAATACTCTTTGAATCGTCTATTTCGATGGTTTATCAACGACAACAAGAAGAATCAGTACACCAAATTGATGGCAGAATATCTCGGAAGTCCACAACAATCCCGATGGTTGCTAATTCCTACCCGGGTAAAGTCTAACATCATAAAGATAACAATTCGAAAACTTATTTTGATATCAACACCAAATTGAAATCAAAATTTGATTTCAGTTCACAATTGTCAAATTTGATATCAAATTTAGTTTTCATCTTGTTCTAATTTGCGTTCTGTGCGTTTTCTGTGAGCAAAGTAGTTGAAAACCGATGACCGTACCACGTCTCGAACTATGCGCTACATCGCTGAAAGGACCTTTTTTCTATAAATTAGAAGAAAAATTAGTATCTTCCATTTAATTCCAACTACCTTTGCTTATCTTCGACAGATACGCGTATTTCGTCTACAATGTGCAGACTTCTTCAGTGTCTCGTACTAATAACTCGACTTGAGTCGCGGCTGACTTGAGTCGAGTTATTAGTACGAGACACTGAAGAAGTCTGCACATTGTAGACGAAATACGCGTATCTGTCGAAGATATGCAAAGGTAGTTGGAATTAAATGGAAGATACTAATTTTTCTTATAATTTATAGTTACAGGTATTCCACTAAACAGCTCAAACCCTTTTGGACCTTTTTTCTGCCTTTTTCTTACTTGCTTCGACTATTTTTTTCAACAAGCTTTCGCCAGCTCTCTACATACAGGGTGTTCCGATCAAAATTTGGTCAAACAGTAATGTGTGCGGCGATCAAAATTTTTATTGACAAGTCCAATTCTTTTTCTTTTTCAAATTCAGTTAATACAGAATACAGGATAAATATTCAGCTAAGCTTCCTTTTTACCGAATGCGAACTGCCGGGTCTCTCGTTTAAAACCTGCCATGAGATTTTGTACAGTCTCCATGTCCACTTTTTCGCCGCAGAACGCCAGTTTGCCTTCAACTGTTTCTCGTTCGATTGGGCGGAGCTCTGGCGTGTTGGGAGGGTTCGTGTCCTTGGGCACCACTTGAACGATCGCTCCAGAGCCTTTTTTCCGTAATGGCAAGTTGTCAAATTCGGCCAAAATAGAACGGAACAATTGTGTCGCTTCAGGAAAGGCAGTAGACGGTAGACGTTTTTGTAGGCACTCGCTCAGATAAATTTCCTGGTTGACGGTTCCGGTCACAATGTAAACGTTGCTCTTCAAACCACAGATACAGATGGCCTGCCACACCAGATATTTCTTCGCGAACTTTGATAGTTTAATGTGGTAGGAAATATCTGCCACCTTTCCCCGTCCGGTTACCGTATACAATTCCTGTCCAGGAAGCTGTTTAAAGTCTGCCTTGTCGTAAGTTTCATCGTCCTGTACCACGCAATCAATCTTCGTCAGCATCGTCGTGTACAACTTTCGCGATCGTGCTTTGGCCGTCGTGCTTTGGCCGACGTGTTTTCTTTTTCGTCGATTTGGAGTCACCACTTCCTTGTAAGTCGACAGCCCAGCTTGTTTTTTAGCTCTATTCACGGTTGAAGGCGCCACTTCCAGTTTCTTTGCGACGTTTCGGATGGAAACGTTGGGGCTCCGCTCGAAACAGCGGGCAACTCTTTTTGTCGTCGCTGTGGCCTCCGGCCTTCGATTTCCCCCTGATCGACAAATGTTCTCCGAACACTTTTAATACGTTGCTAACAGTTGATTTAGCCACATTCAACAATTTCGCCAACTTGGCGTGAGAGTAGTTTGGATTTTCGTCATGAACGTGCAAAATTTTGATGCGTTGCTTCTCTTCCTTCGACGACATTTTGATAACTGAAGTACTAATCTCAAAATCAAAATAGAGGCATGATGCTACACGTACACATCTTCAAAATAAGGGGTTTGCAATTTTTTTTAATGCACGATGAAAGGACATGTGTCAAGTTGAAGTCGACCAAATTTTGATCGAAAAACCCTTTAGTATTTTATAAAAACTTCTATCGTTCTAAATTGAGTTTTCTACGCCAATACCAATGCACGAATTTTTATATTGTGGGGTAAGCACAATAATTTTCTCTGCTCACGGAAGTCGAGAATATTTTCAACTCGAAATATTCCCTCGACCGGACTTGGAATCAAACCCATCGCCAGTTTGGCGAACCATGCTCTTACCGGCTGAGCTATCTGAGGCCATACTAGACAGTTATGAACATATCTCTTCAATAAAGTGTTTATAACTTGCTTGGGTTTACTAAAATCACCTTGCAGTCTTTGGAATAGTTGTTGGGCATAGAATTCCCTGTAGGGATGTCAGGATTCAAGAGAATCAGAATCTTTTGATTGGACTTGGATACTTACTGCATGGTGAGATTGGCATCGCTGTACTGCTCTCATACCAATTTGTGGGTTTTGGTTGAACGGATTACTGATGATTTTAATCAACTTTTTTTAGTTTTGAGATTTTCCTTCACATGCTTTTCTCTAGAATGTTTTCGTGGTCTAAGTTGCTTTATTAGTTTTAGTTTATTCACATCATAGGGCTGTCATCGGTAAAAAAAACCTGAGTCTTTTTAATATGACATACGATTATATAATATTTGAGTACGGTATAAAAAGTATGCACTATGCATTTCATTATAAGAAAGTTGTATATGTTACGTTGTGTTTACAAAATAAACGAAACAAAAAGGTTGAACAATTCATATAAAATACACTGGTAAATGAAAAATACCTGTTTTTTTTGGTTTCATAAATTGCATTTAAATTTAAAACTAAGCACGAAAAAACAAACTATATCAGGTAAATGAGGGAGATAAAAAACTGGAAGTTTTCCACAATTTTTGGTTTAACTTATAGGATTTTTTTAGAGAGTAGTATCATTGTGTAAAATGACATGTGTGTAGTACTTACCATCGCAGTGGCGTTAACTTACTATTGTGCAATCCATTGTTGGCAGCGACCACCCCTTGGGCCTGTGTCGGACTAATGGTTATCAACGGGGCCAATCGTTCAGTGAATCGAGCGTAGTTTCTCTCCAGTTCTTTCTGATAATCTTTCTGGTCGGAAAGAATCAAATTCCGATTCTTTTTCAACGCATCCGAACACCTGCGGGCGGAATTCAATTTCAACGATTAAAAGTATTCTAACCAACATCAATCAACTTACTTTTTGGAAAAATCTTTAAAACACAGCCGCAGTTTGTTCTGTTGCTTTGTAGGTATGGTTGTGCTGTCTGCAATGCCGGACAAAAACACCATGGCCATCTCCATGGGACCCTGATTGACGGTGGTGCCGATGCAACCTTGTAGCACCATTTGCAGGATCTTCGGATCCGCTGGCTCCTGATTGGTGGCTGCAGCCAACTCGGCAGTTTTTTTCTGAATATCTTCGATCGCGACCTCGATCGGCTCCAGCACGATCTGTTCCCGGCTAACAACCTGAATTCGTGTTTTGACGTAAGGGAAATGATTGGCCGTTGTAAGCATGGTTTTCCGTTTGCATTGTTCGTGCAATTCACCGTGAGCTTTTCCGGATTTTGTGAACGGTGTAGCAAAGATGAAGCGCTCTGAATAAAAAAAAAATATTTAAAAAAAATGAATGGCAATACAATAGTCTCAAAACTTACTGATATTGAAGTTCCTCTCAAAGTACGTCTCCCTGTATCGGAGTTCGTACGTCTCAAAGTACGGTTCTACGTAGGTGATTTGGATGTATGCCTTCTCAGAGTCTAGTGTTTTGATATCAACCGCGTTGGAATCCTTAATAATTTGAACAACATCCGGCCCAAATCGATCGGCATAGAAGTTCTGCAAACGACTGAATATCTCCGGCAATTTGGTCAACGTTGGCTCCTTGTAGATGAATTCTTGTTGATCCAAATCTCCAAATTTAGCTCCGTAGAAACCGACCCGGAAATACGTCCCAAACACACGCTTTCCGTGAAGCTGAGCAATCCGATTGAATGCTTCCTGAAGCTTTCCGTGTATTTGTGCGAGCTTCCGGAAGTCACGATTTGCCTCGCAAATTGGTATCAACACTTTGTAGACATCGTTCATTGCCTCGTACATTCCTGCGATCTGAAAAGAATTAGCTGCCTCTTCGAGCAACGCTTTCAATCCACCTTCGGTGAATCTATTGCCTAAGCATATCCCATCTTCACCAGGACTCAGCACGTCATCCGATACGGCAGACTCCATGAGGGAATTTGGGGATATATGTTTGAATGAAACGGCGCCCACCGGGAGGTGCGTTTGAGATTCCAACATACTTAAATATTCAGCAACCAGCGCAGCACTGTGGACGTAACACATGGCTGCTTCGGTGTGATTGGCCCGTTCCATGTGCTTCTTGGCCATGTTTTCCAGCCAAGTCAATCGGAGATCCGGTGAATTTTGATATCCCTTCGCAATGCGATTCATCAAATCGAGCAGCATTTCCGGATCTTCTTGGTATTCCTTCATTTTAACCGTGTCGGAAAGGATCATGTGTAAATTGAACAGCAGGTCCTGCACCTGCTCTGGGAAGGACGTTTCTTGAAGATCATTGTCGGATTCAGCGTACACAAGAATAGTCTTCAACGCACGCCGAAGAGACTGCTCACTGAATGAAGAGCTGGTTCCGACTAGAGAGCTGAGCGACATTGTCACTTGCATCTTGACACGGGCAAAATTCTAGAAAAAGAAATGAAAAATGTTAGGATTGGTTGGAGTTGTCGGATGATCAAAGATATAAGCCTTGTTTGCCTTGGCGAAAATGTAATTTCCAATATGAAAATTAATCACGATTTTTACATAAATATGTCGGTTACGATCGTCATAAGAGCAAACAATGTCGAAGCTTTCGTGTAAATTTAAATGTAATTTGTAACTCATAGTAACTCATTTATTGATTTATATGATTGTTACTTGTATCGTGTAAGTCTGAACTGCATGTCTATTGTATTCATTACATAATAATTTCCACTCAATTAAGGTCTACCGTGGAGTCACCATACTTTGCGCGGTTCCTAACTTTGCGCACTCAATCTTTTTCGGATATATGCCATCTTAATTTGAAAATTTTTACTATTGCAAACAATGCCTCACATTACCTAGGGAAATGAATTAAGCAAACATATTTCAATAAACTCGTTAAACTCGAGATACGACCAAATATACATGTAAAATTGCGCATTAGGAACCGCGCAAAGTATGGGGCGTACACGGTATACTCAAAAACGGGAGAGGAACAAAAAACCGAATCACAAAAGGCCGAACAAAAAAAGGCCGAAACACAAAAGGCCGAAAATGTATGTAGCTACCACAAAAGGCCGAAACTCAAATAAGGCCGAATCCCAAAAGGCCGAAATTTTTAAAATTTAACATAAAAAGGCCGAAACCACAGAAAAGTGAACATTCTTTAAATCTTCAGTCAGCCATTAAATTGGGGGAAACCCTATAAGGGAAAAAACCACAGTTAGCATTAATTATTTATTTCCAGTTTCCGTAGTTGACATCAATAAAATAGTAGTGTGGAAAAATTAAAAAAAATTTAAAACAAACATCATGTTAGACCTCGCTTTGGTCTTTTTTTTTTTTTTTTTTAGACGGGATGGAAAATCTGCAACCAGACTCCTGAAGAACTCAGGGTGTGGGGATGAGGGTGCCAACTCCTCGACCCACTAAAAACCCACCCGTGCCTTGAGCCTTTCTCCTCCCCGGAACCACCTTTCGGTATTACTTCAGGAGGGGGCTTTTGTGCTAAATAAGCACCCACTATGTCTAACTACTTAGGTCTTTAGTAGTTAGCTTCGCCGACCTGACGCTGATTCGATCGAGATGCTCCTGGATCCAAGCAGGGTTCGGGACGTCTGGTCGCGGTCCAGATCGTCCGCGATCTCCCTACCCGACCGCTTACGGTACCTGCCGAACCTCGCGTCGTATGGTCCCTCCTCCGATCGAGAAAGTCGGGGCCATGTCACGACCGCTTACGACCTCCTGCCGGCTCCTGCGCCGTATGGCGCTTCCTCCGTTGTAGTTCGTTTAGCCGTTTTTAAGGGGGCTTAACGTTTCCAGGTGCCACCGCGGGGAGAGCGAACTACTTCCACACCCCAGACTCGCTTTGGCTCTAGATGATAGCAACAGAGCAATACTCTCAACAAAATCGTCATCTGCGATAGCATCACTTTTGAGCATATGTCTCGAATCTTGTCCATAACAGTTGAAGAAGCTTGTTGAACATTTCCTTGCAAAATCCTGAGGATTTTCCCCTCAATTTCATTGTGCTCTGCCCTCAGCTCCATTATGATCCTTTGTAAGTGGACAGATGGTTGCTGCCCAAAACTACTGTCCAATGGCGATGCTAAGCTTCCAAAGCATTAGTTGTTAGCGGCAGTCTTTGAAGCACAGCTCGATGATTGGACCAAAGGGCCGGGTGGAAAATCGGCCTGTTGTTATTGTTTCTACCAGACACATATGTTCCCTTGAAGTATTCACGAATACCTGATAGTTTTTTCGGCATAGTTTTGGTAATACGCTCGTAAGCTCCAGCAATCCTTGAGTAAGGCAGGAATGACAGCGCCTGAAATTTGAAATAAAATATTAGTCGGAAGTCGGTATTTATTGGGTTGTTTCTACAAACCTGCAGACGTTTCACTGCCATGTAGACATCAATTTCATTGGAGTATGAATTTTTTAGTCCTCTGAAGCTCAGCTGTTTGATTAGGTTTTGAGCCAAATGGAAGTAGCACAAGAAGCAATCCGCCTCCGGAAATATGTCTTTGCGAACATTCACCCTTCTCAAAATCAGAAATGATAAACTTCGGATTGAGGATAATCTGTGCCTTTTGGCATACTTCCAATAATGCTTCGAAGGCGCAGGCGTACGTGTCCTGGGTTTTGTTGTTCAGCAACATGAATACAAGAGGAACAACTGCTTCATAGTCCTCATGCCCAATAGATCCATAGATGGAGTACATTTGCATGAACTTTAGGGGAATGGTTGCAAATGTGCCATCGACCAGCCAATATCGGGAAGCAGCTAAGCGCTGCAAATTTCCCGCCGTGGCAAATATCATAAAATGGCTGCTTCTCTAGGCGGTTCTCTAGGCCACCGATACAATGTCTACGTAGCGAAACTCAAAACCCGTACCCAGTCCCACGTCCCGACCCTGCGCGCGTGCCCCACTGGATGGCTTCGGGGAGGCCGCCAATTCAATTTCAACGAGGTGAAATTTTAAACCCGTACCCGGCGTTCGGTGTATTTTCCCGCCCCGACGCAGCACGCTCACCAAACTGGATGGATCCTGGGAGCTCTACAACTACAATGTATTCAGCATGTGCAAACAGGCTTCCGGGTTTTCCACGGAATTGACGAACCCTTTGGAGAAAGGCGAGGATCTAGCAGAAACTGCCCTTATTAAAGACCTGACGACCTCTCTAAATCAAGGAGAGGTAAATAGTTTTCATTACACAAATTTTACTGACTCAATCAAACCAACTACTTCACCTCACACAAATAGGAAAAATAAATACACAAATAGGAACTGAAATTTTGGTGTATTGCCAAAATTTCAATCGAATGAAAGGTTCCGCTAAGATTAAAGAAATCCACAACAAAATTTTGTGTTGTTCCTTCCCAATTATTCTGGCAAATAAAACCAGTTGGGATGAAAGTGTTCGAAGTGAAGAAGTTTTCGGTAATAATTACAATGTTTTTAGGGATGACCGTAACTTTCACCAGTCTGAAAAGAAATCAGGAGGGGGTGTACTAATTGCCATTTCAACAAATTTCAATGCAGAAATCATCTCGGCAGAACAATGTAATGATTTCGAACATGTTTGGGTAAAAGTGCAAATGTCGGGGGAAACACACGTATTTGCCTCTGTGTATTTTCCACCGAACAATGCTCGCAAAGACTCATATGAAAAATTCTTTAGTATTGCCGATGAAATTTGGGCCAATCTTACCCCAGAAGTGAAAATTCACATATACGGGGATTTTAATCAACGTAGTATTGATTTCTTTCCAGACACAGAAAATGAAAGTATCTTACTTCCAGTCGTTGGGGAAAATGAAACACTGCAGTTTATATTTGACAAAACTGCCAGTTTAGGGCTAAATCAAATCAATCATGTAAAAAATCAGCAAAATTGTTATTTAGATTTTTTATTAACAAATATTCAAGAAGACTTCTGTGTGACCGAATCTCTTATTCCATTATGGAAAAATGAAGCATTTCACACAGCAATTGAGTTTTCCTTATTCATACACCAATACCAAAAACCCGACGACAGCGAATATGAAGAGGTCTTTCAATATCATTTGGAAAACTTTGACAGTATTAGGCATAGGCTAAGTAGTATAAATTGGCAAACGATTTTTAGATCCGAGGAAAATATCGAATCTTCTGTTGATGCATTTTACAAATTGTTATTCGAAGTTATAGTTGAACATGTACCATTGAAAAAAATAAGGAGACAAATTTATTCCAAAAACCCAGTTTGGTATAATGAACAAATAAAAAAATTAAAAAACTGCAAGCAAAAAGCACATAAGGTATACAAAAGAAATTGTAGCAACGAGAATCTGGTAAATTATTTGTATATTTGCGACCAGCTAAATCAAGCCGTCAATATAGCCTTTGATGAGTACAACTCAAAAACCGAGTTAGAGATAAAATCCAATCCAAAAAAATTCTTTAGCTATGTAAAAACTAAACTGAAATCTGACAATTTTCCATCAAAAATGTACCTAGATGAAAACGTGGGGTCTACCTCACCAGAAATTTGCAATCTATTTGCAACTTTTTTTCAAGATGTATATACCACATTTTCTGAAGCAGATCGTGATCGCAAATATTTCGGTTTCTATCCAGAATTTAGTAGAGATATTAGTGTAAACAATATAAATGTGAATGACATAAGGGAAGCATTGAAAAAATGCTGTAAAGAGACTGTACAATCTCTCTAGGAAACCAGGCAGTTGAAAAGTGCGGAAGAATTAAAGATTTAGGTGTTATTTTAGATAAGAAACTAACATTCATTGACCACTATAACACAATAATCAGTAAAGCAAGTAGCATGCTAGGATTTATAAAACGATTTAGTTACAGCTTTCATGACCCATACACAATAAAAACATTATACGTTGCATATGTGAGGTCAATACTTGAGTATTGTAGCGTAGTATGGTCACCTTTTTCAGTCACTCACGAGCAACGAATAGAATCAGTTCAAAAGCAATTTATACTGTTTGCTCTTCGAAAACTAGGTTGGACAAGATTTCTTTTACCATCTTATAAAGCTCGTTGTATGCTCATCAGCATCCAAACATTAAAAGAGCGTCGAGAATTTGCAATGGTCTCAGTTGTAAACGATATCGTTTCGCATCGTATTGATTCTGAAGAACTTTTATCAAAACTTAACTTTTACATACCAAGTCGTCAACTACGAAATAGAAATGTTTTTACTACAAGCCACCATCTTACAAATTATGCTAAATTTAGACCTTTAGATCGGATGATGGCAACATACAATATGCATTGCGAAAACGTTGACTTTACAACGACAAAATGTAAATTGAAGCAATACTTTAATGATATTTGATAAAAAGCTGCTAATAAATGTACTAGTATATAAGCCAAATACTGTTTCAAATATATTTATGTAGATATAAGAGTGAAAAAATATTTAAAAATATCTGTAACAAAAGGTCTACACATGATTGACGTCAAATAAATAAATTAATTTCGTTCCGGATATACTTTTGCAGAAAAAGTTGCCCATTGGATGCCTTTTTCAACTCTTCCGGGATAATGAACTCGCCGTCCTGTTCGACAACCCGATGTCCACCAATTCGTGCCTCTCGGTGTCTCAAAATCAACATTTTCTGGGACTTATTAGAAACTCGGACTTGGACGATAGGTGTGTACTGGGTTGCAACCTGCCGTATAATTTTCGATGGAATTTCTGCCGATTCTACAGCTTTCCTTTTCAGCTCAGACTTGTAATATTTCTCACCTTCGTCTAGCGGATTTGGATCGTGATTATGGGCCTCGCGATGTACCACTAGAACATGCGCTCCATTTTCTATTCGGGTGACTGCTCTGCCTTTGCAGACTACTTCGTCATGTTTTTTCGCATGCTTTCTCGTAGCGCAGTCCCAATAGAATCGTCCGTCGGTCTGATTTGAGTAAAAATAATTAATGTAAATATATATATATACATGCGCCTTAAATGAAATACATACCTCCTTGTTCTTGTTAAAAAGAAAACCGTCGATGTTCAGCATTTCCTTTCCTATTTGCGACGTCACAATGCTTACTCTGGGTGTTTCTTCCTCATCGGAAAAACCATTAAACTCATCCACTTCGCTCATTTTCTTTCAAAACTCTTCAACTTTCGATGCAAATCACGTTCTTTACACTCGCTACACTTGCTACATGCACGACCAAAAGCAAACTGATGCTATGTATTGCGATTGCAGGCGATCGTTTTCTTAGCGCCTTCTTCCTCGCTAAATTCTATCTAAGCAAAGGGCTGGGCAAATATGTAAACATAAGGCCTGTTTAATGAGAGCTCGCGATCACTCGCAACCTCTTTTTTGTTTCTTTTCCGCATTCGTTCAGGGTTTGGAGCCAGAAAGACTTAGCATGCTACTCAGAGTTAGTTCGAGCTCTCATTAAACAGACCCATAAGGAAGCTCAGCATTTTTCATTCAATTTTTCATTTTGATCCTCAAGACATTCGCGATTAAAACATAGTATAAGTTGATTAATTCCGCAAAATTCTAATGTAAACGCACGGAATTCTCGTTTTGATAAATAATACTCGTTTGATATTCTGGAAATACTTTACAAAGTTTTCTTAGATCAGGCATGAAAAATCTAAATTGCTTGTTGACTAAATGAAATAACTAAAATGTTGTAAAAATAGATTGCAATAACTGACTTTAAAATTGTGCTCAACGAGAAAAGGCCGAAAAAAATCGGCAGAGCGACCGAGTGGACCGGAGAAAGCGCGCGCTTGCTCCGGTCCACTCGGTCGCCTGCCGATTTTTTCGGCCTTTCGTGATTCGGCCTTTTTGATTCGGCCTTTTATGTACTTCGGCCTTCTGTGGTTTTATGATTCGGCCTTTTTATGATTCGGCCTTTTGTGATTCGGCCTTTCGTAGGAATCCCCTCGAAAACAATGCAACAGACAAAAGTGTTCGCCAAAAATTTATTTTAGTCGGATTTTTTTGAAACTTTCAGGGATTGATCTAATACATATGGTTTATGTTTCGGCATAATTACAAAGCCCGCACCTTTCCCTTAAGACCCCTCATTACATTCATTTTGTGCAATGGTGGAGCCGACCACCAACTCCAGCTCGTTCTTAAACACCTTGGATGATTTTCGAACTTTGGCCCTAAATCTTTCCACCGGACGAATCTCTGGTGAGTTTGGGGGGTTGGCGGTTTTTGGTACAAAAACAACGTTATTGTCTCTGTACCAATCCAACGTCGATCGCGCGTAATGGCGTGATGCCAGGTCCGGCCAAAATAATGTCTCGCCTCCGCGGGACCGCAGGAAGGGCAACAGACGCTTCTGGAGGCACTCGGTGCGGTAAATTTCGCTGTTAATGGTACCCATTGGGATGTATGGTTCAGTTACTCAGTTTACCGCATTGGCATATGGCCTGCCAGAGCAAGTTTTTTTTTGGCGAATTTGTCCACTTTCTTCTTCCTTATGTCTTCCGGAACACCAAACCGTGATTTGGCAACGTAGAACTCCAGCCCCGGTATCTGCTTTGCGTCTGCCTTGATGTAGGTTTCGTCATCCATAACCACACACATCGGTTTCGTTAACCACTCTCGATACAGCTTCCTTGCGCGGGATTTGGCCGCCGTGTTTTGTTGATCACGCCGGTTCGGTGCCTTGCAAACCTTGAATACACGAAGCCCAGCTCGTTTCATGGTTTGCTGAACAAACCAGGCGGAACACTTTGCCTTCAGAGTCGCGTCGCGAATCGAAAGGTTCGGATTACACTTGATATTTCAAATACCTTCCTGGCCTTCACAGGGTCAGCTGTCTTTGATTTTCTTTCGCCACTCGGTCGTCTGGAACTCCTTAAACTGTTTTACCAGCCGAGACACAGTTGTATGGGTGATTCTCAGTTGGCTTCCGATCCATCTCATGGTCACGGCGCGCAAAATTTCCGGCGATTTTCTTCTTGTTTCGATGACATCTCAAAATGTGAAACTCACCGCTGGTCTGACCAAAAAAACTGGAAGGACCAGAGGGTGCTCTCCAGACTACGCTGCGGCTACACCAGATTCTCACACGATCTCGGATCCCGTGATGGATTCCACAAACAATGCGTGGTGTGTTCAACCAAGATGACGGTTGAGCATCTCGTTATAAACTGTCCCGCGTTTCAATGCCTATGAGACCAACACGGTATCGGTCTTAGCCTCAGAGACGCGCTATTCAACGATCCCGAGAGGGGATAAATATTGCTCGACATAATAACAGATGATGGACGAAAAACCCGGCAAACGCTAACTCCAAATGGACCTGACAACAGACGAACGACGACAAGAACCCCATGACTTAAAACTCGGAAACTGTGTAATAAATAAAAACTCTGTAATAAATCTACAAGGTACAGCCCAAAGGGGTTTTGTGCGCAAAGGTGGCGCAAAGGACTACGCAGTAATGTGCAATCTAGATCGCTTGGTTGTTTAAAGAGTGGCCCAAATTGGGTTCGTTCCAAATCTATCTCCCATACACTGAACGTTCGCACTACAACCTTAATTATACCTTAATTAAGCCTGCACTGGAAATAATATTTATGACATATGATATCTCGATATCTATATCACGTAATATACCTTGTAGTGTGAACGACCACCTCGAAATCTAGCCCGAGCACTCCCAAAGGCATGTCAATTTTCTTTTCCAGTTGTTTTGGCGGCCCTGAAAAGGGTCATTTTGGGTTCAAGGGAACAGCTACTGCCACCACCTCATTTCGCAATGAAGCTAATTTTCTTGGCCACGGCTTCGGTTCGCTCGGAAACTGCGTGTTTGGCTAGCTCTGCCGGCAGCAGGATCGAACGGCGGTTTGAATTTTCAGAGACATCAGAGCCACCCGCCAATTGATTTAGGTCAGTCGGGAAGCTACGCTTTCAATCTGCTCGGAAATGTCATTGACGAAACTGTTCATGATGCTTATCGCTTTAGAGGAAACGACAGTCTCGGGTTACCATGCTTCAGCACCCCGTAAGTCAACAATTCGTCATCTCCAAGATGACGAGATGAGATCTCCAACTCCTCTGTGAAGTCGTGGGGACCAAAAGTTGAATGGGCTTTGGCTTGGTTTTAAAAATTTTGGTCATCTTCCAGGACGGCTTTGCACAATCTGCGAGAGAGCGGATCTTGTCGACAAAATTGTTATTCTTAAGGTCCACCATTCTGGCCTTAATAATTTTCGTCACTCGATTACAGTGACTTTTTAGCGTTGGCAAGTCAGTTCGCTGGTATTGCCTTTAGTGGGTCAATCAATGGGTACAGAGTTGCTCACCTGATCAATCACCGGTACATGTTGCTCCGGGGCCTAGGAGATCGCTTGCTCGATGCGCTGCAGCTGCCGTACGATGTCATCAACCGAATCAAGGTGCATGTCGAACTCGATGTTGTCGTCAACGTGTTGTCGGAACCTTCCCCTACTGGCGCGGTGATAGTTCCGTCTGGTGATTCGATGCCGGTTGACCGAGCAGCCGGCCACCACCGGATAGTGGTCCGAGCTGAGCTCCTGGTGTACTACCGGCTGGGCGATGTTGTTCCCCATGTTGGTGAGGAAGATGTCGATTGTCGAATGGACCCCGGATCTGCTCAACCGGGTGGGAGTATCCGGGTCCAGGACGGTGTAATGGCCCTCTTCCAGGGCTTCCTGCAGAACTATTCCGTTCCTGTTTCGCCGGGTGTTCCCCTTAGGTTTTGTGTTTCGCATTCAATCGCTGGCGATGATGAATTGCCCCTGCGTGGAGGTACTGCAACTCGGATTGCCCCAGCCTGAAGGAGACGTCGGGTTGGGGGCGGCTGCGGCTGCCGCGAATCGATGATGAACGGAAGCTGAAGAGCGGTTTGCATGGCGGTGATTTAATGGGATCTGCAGTAGGTTTGGCACATGGTGCCGGAGCGTCGGGAAGTTTTCTTTGTTCATCGGAGGTGGCGGACGGCGTTGGCCAGGACGGGATTTGGTGGATGCTTGCTGCTCGCCCAGAACTCCGCACGTTTTGGGCAGGCTCGATTGCTGCTCTCGTGATTTGCGCAACAATTTGCGCACTTCAGTGAGGTACCTTTTTCTATCGGGGCACAATCGTTGGTACTGTGTGCTCCGGCACATTTGCCACATCGCGGTTTTATGTGGCAGTTCCGAGTTCCGTGGCCGAACGCAAGTCAGTTGCCACACTCCGTGGCGTCATGCTGTCTCGGACGATACCGGTCCCACTCGACGATAATGTTGAAAAGGGCCCGTGTTTTCATCAGTTCCGCCATCGTGGCAAATCCCCTCTTATGATGGACCAGATAGAGTTGGTCCCGGTAGTTTCCGTGTTGCTAGCGTCTGATGGGAAACAATTTCTGAGGTTTCAGTGCCATCGCTTGCAGCTCGGCGAAGATTGATTCCGTAGTGTAATCTGGGAGGCCAGGCAGAATCACCTTCATCGATTTGTTTCCAGGTACATCATGAGTATAAAACTCGTGTTGCTTGGCGACTAGGTTACTACACAGCTTGTACAACGGATGAATTTGGATCGCTGCAAGCTCGGTCCTGAGTGCAGCAATGTCCTTTGACGTGGTGAAGAGCGGGGGGAACTTTCACCTTCTTTAGCACCTCCTGAACGGGAAGCATGGCGAATTGATTGCTCGCTAGTAGACGAGCGTTAGGATCCACTGGACCTGCGTCATCATGGCACAGCCGCTTGAAGCTGTCCGTTTGCGGTAAGGATTTGGGAGCGGATGTCACCGTTGGTCGATTTTTACGACCCATTGCCACGGCAATAGGTCGAGCGGGAATTTTCACCAAACTTTGCAGCACTTTTTTGCCACCACCAGAAGATGAGCAAGCGCAGGTGATAGATCGCGAACCGGACACGCAATCGCAAGAAAGCAGGCGAGGGGGAAAAACGGGGAAAAAACTTTTATTTCCAAAGAACGAAAAACACGCCCGTACGTGTCGCTTGTTGGAACTACTATGAACTAAATCAAAATGCGAAGGTGTCCCCCATTCTAGGCTGTCTAGGAGACGTTCCTTACTTAAATATGAAGTCTGTGCTAGGAAAGTACTGTGTATATGATAAATTTTCTCTCAAAAATCGACATTATAAGACATCACCTAGTATTCAAGTTATTTTCAATAGCTTGATTTTAAAAACCAATCAATTTTAATATTGGAACTGATGCGTAGATATATTCCAGATAGATTGGTGGAAATACTTTGAAAATTGGTTATGAAATGATTTAGTTATTAGCGTTCTTTAGTTATTAATTTTCTTTTGGTCCGATTTCAGCCGCTACCATAACTTCAAACGCAACGACTCTGGATTTTTCATCTGCTGTGCCTTGTCGCTAAATCCGTTGAACTCGCCATCTTCCGACTCATTGGACAAACTTTCATCCGATCCATACCACATAAGGCACTATGACGCCGAAATTATTCGGAGCCGATTGGAAAACTTTAACTGCTGCACTATGGAATAACACTGCCACCGCGACAAACGAAACAAAACAAAGCGTCGCCTACTGACATTGCTACGAGCAATGCACCGGAAGAAGCGTTTTCGCAGGGCGGTGCTTTTCGCAGGGGGAAAGAATGTAATCGAAAGTCAGTCACACTCAAATTACTACTGGAAAATTATTGTTATAATTTGTTTATACGAATTTTCTACTGACAATATATTAATTCTGTAGCATGTTTTTTGCATGCCAAATCCATCTGAAAGAAAAGCTGAGAAAACATGTCAAAATTTCGCTAGCTGTTTTCTCTTTTTAACATTTTTGGAGATACGACTGACTTGCGATTCACGGCAGTTTGTACATACTTTAAAACTCTTTGTTAAGAGTTCGTTACTTTCGAAGTTCGAAGTTTGTTACGATCACTTTAAATTTGAATTTACGAGAATTTTTAATAATGCAACAAGGGGCAAGTTTGGTTTTAGGTAAGTGAACTTTTGGAAGTGTATTGACTCACTGTAGCCGCTTTTTACATGGTCAAGTAATTTAGTTTGTGTAGCGTAAAATTTTATGTACATTATTCTAGCATTTGTGCCTTTTATGATATCTTTTTTATAAGAGAAAAGTAAGGCCTTGTAAAGAACGAGCACTTATCGCATCACATCACTTAACAACTCTTGTTAAGTTTCATTCAATCGACATAGATCCAACAGCTTTTGATTATGGTGTTTATGCTAACGTAAGAACTACACGATACTCACAAAAACCGACGCGAGACATGACACAATGATGATAAGTGTTGTGTCATATTTCATATAGCGTTTTGTTAGTGTTGTTCCATTCCAAGAGGGCTACATGAAACCGGACTGAATAAACTGAATACTCACATTTCCAATCTCGAAATTCTGCCTCATCAGCAGATACAGAGATGCGGCGGCCTGCGACCGAACACTCGGCAGCTGAGATCCACAGTGCTTCAACAGGAGGAGACATAAATCCGCACAGCTGTCCGTTTCCTCGTCGAACAGTAGATTGTGATATTTGAAAATCAACGAACGTTGCGACGCAAACAGATTCTGGAGCGCTAGTGTGCTCTGGTTGCGAGACAAAGCATGTAGTAAAACTTTCAGTACCGTTCCTAGGAGATTGTGATGCAATTCCGACGTAGATGCCACTTGGACAATCAACTCCAAGGTGTCCAAGATAGCGAGACATACTTCGGTGGCTAACGACCCTTCGATATAGTAGGTTATCTCCATTTCTGCTTCGTTCTTGATGTTGCTATCGTAGAACTGAGTCCGAATTTGATCCTTTTTCCAGCGGAACTTTTCGGTTGAGTATCGATCCTTACGTCTATTAATAAGATCGTTCCGAGCAGAGCCCGTTCCTCGAATACATTCCTCTAGCTTTTCCTTCATATCCGGCGTCTTTCTGAAGCTGGAAGTGTTACGCTTGGATGTTGGTTTCTTCCGTCCACGATACTCAAAGTTGGGGATGCAGATGTTCAACACCTGAAGCATTTGATGAACGCGATGCGGACTTAATCCCAGGGTATATTTGAACAATGTGCCTGGCTCGAGATTTTTGACCACCCACAAGAAACATGACAGCAGGTGCCGGGTGTTTTCACTACTCAAAGGAGTTTTATTTTTAGGCGTTTCCTGGACGTAACTATAGTGGCGAATGCCGGAGATTGCATATGCCACTTCAGGGCTGATCGTAGAAGCGGCAATCGTCGTCGATGGTCCCTGGTAGTCTTCCAAAAGACCGATGGTGTTTAAACGATCGTGAGATTCGGCAGCCGGAGTATGTAACTGCGGTATGGTGTCCTTCACAATTCCTAGAAGTGGAATGTATAGAGCAGCTACCCGAGCCCTAGCTTCTACTTCGTTGTAGCGTGGATCCAAATCGTGGGACGTGAGCAAATTCCGTAGACATCGAATTGCTTTACCGTGAAGAGGAGGATTTGAAATGTCTAGTACAGTTGCTAATTCTTGCAGAACTAATCCCACAAGGAAATGCTGTTGGCGGAATTCGACGCTGAGCTCGGCATACAGAGCTTTATCAATACCGGCCATAGCGCTGACGTATGAGTTCTGGCTGTTGTTCGATGTGACACTCGGTGTAGGACTGCATGGAGCTGAAAGTGCTGTGTAGGGCGTTCCAAAAGGTAAATTCAACGCAACGAAATGCTCGTGACTACAAACTATTCTCAAGAAGTCCAGCTTGTAGTGTATCATCTCTGGAGTCGCTGAACTCTTGGTCATGATTACTTTGTAGTACGTTCTGATCAGACCAAACACAAAACCTCGATCCATGATGCTCAACAAATCAAAAATAAAGAACGCCAAGCTGGAATTGATCGATTGCGCCAGTTTAGGATCGCTGCTGTTATATCCAACGACCTTTGTTGTCACCAAATGCACCAGCGTGGAGATGTCATCCGTGAACTGGTGCGGAAACCGGCTCTTACGAGGCGAATTCAGTGAATTCGTAAGCTCCAAATGCTCGATCATGCTTTTGATAATCAGTTCAAACAGCATCCAAGAATTAGTCATCGAGAGTTCAGCAGCCGCTCCGCTGGCCACCACCCAATTCTTCGCAATTTCCTCGTGCAGCAAACGGATCAGCCCATCCTTGGGCCCACCAGCCGTTGGGGACATTTCTCCGCGCATGCTGGAGGTACGATCTACCAACTTGCCACTCATAGAGCTAGTCATTTCCGAGTAGGTGCAGCTGTTGTGATGTAAATCTGGATTGCTGGACGAGCGGGCCATCTCCTCGGAGGAACTTCCCGTACCCTGACGGACGTAGGAAAGCTTACACTGTGGATCTAACGGATGCGGAATTTTACACTGGAACTGAATGTACGTGCTAAGGATGTTCTGCCGACCATAGCGCTCTTCCGGTTGGAGGAACTGCAGAGGATGATAAAAAATTAGTTTTGATCAATATGCCACCAGCATGTTACAATACTTACAAATATTTTATCCGAAATCTGACAAATGGTCTCAAATATGGTTTGTCCGAGAGACAGAGCTTCTCCTCCAATCCGATAAGTGGTAACGAGCAGCTCTATCAACTTATCCAAAATGACCTGCAAATTCTTCACCAACTTTTCCTGATCGGCACTCTGCAGCTCTTGCAATGTTTTTTTGAACTCACGCTCCATGTTACCCTCGCCGATGCGCGGAGGAACTTTCCGTAAGTCCAGGCATTCGCACAAATATATAAACTTGTCCAGATAATCGTCCATAGCATGGACCGACGTTACCGCATCTAACGTAACAGAGAAAACCGGACGATGGTTGTCGAGCCATTTGGTTCCGGGGAGCTGAACATCCGGTGGGATGAAGGAATAGTTATCCGGCGGCTCTTCCACCATAACCGGTAAGTTGAACTCTCCTACGTTCAAGTGTCCATCCTTGAGGACTGGAAGCCACGTATATCCCACCGGAGTTTCAATGGTCGGTTGAATGTCTTGAGGTTTCTTCTGGCACGACACGTGAAACAGTGTAAACAGGATATGATGGTTCTGTTTTAGATTTGCCGGAAGAGCAATTTTTATTTCATCGTAAAAAGTTGGCTGTTTGTTGTGGTAGTTAACGGCAGTGAATGCTTCCATGGTGTACTCTGAACAAGAGCTTTTACCAAAAATTGCAGGAAGAGCATCGTATTGTCGCTCTCCGGACATCAGCTGCACACGCACGGCTATGTTACGAGCGGAACCAGCACGGGTGGAGAAATTCAATTCCTTCGGTGAAACGAACAAGATATTTCGATAGCTGTAGTGTGGATTGAGAATTGGTGTGGCAGGGAATTCAAGAATTTCCTTCGTTGGCCTTGTGTGATCGTTCGGGTAGGGATCGATTTTGGCTAGCTCTGGAGTAAGAGCACATTTAAGATCTTCGGGGATTGGAGAGATTTCTATTTTAATTGAGCCCGGAATGCATTTATGTTTTTTCATCAGTGCTCCGGGGCGTTTCAGTTCCGGCAGGAACTTGTACAGCTCTTCGTCCTTCATCTTATCCGACTCTTGTTTGAAAAAGCTGTTGACCGTTATGGAAATTGGCCTAAATGTCTCGACACTGTTGGCAAAATCATCCGGTGACCATGATCTTCGTTTTTCCATTTTTCTTTCCAGAGATCCTCGGCGGGTGAGAGTGCCCATATCGGTTGCCCGTTTCCGGAACTGATCAAAACTGCTTGTAGATGATTTTCGATCCAAACTGTTAGAACTGGAAGCCGAGGTGATACTCTCTCGATCCTTATCTTGTTCAGGATTATCGCCATTGAAGATATTCGTAAGGTAGATTCCAGTCCACGCGAATGGCATTCGATATTTGCCCAATCGTTCACAAAAATCTGAAGCATTGGATTTGGCCTTATCCCGATACTTTTCCTTATCTTCCTTTAAGTACGGTTCCACCGAATCTTTGATATCTCCTTGGAGAACCTTTTCCAATCGAATAACTAAATACAGCTCATTGCTGGGATTGGTAATATCGAAAATTGCTTCCCTCGCTTGGGTACTAATGTCTGCGAACGGAACGTGTGAAACTAGCATCCTTCGCAACGATTCCGAATTCATATCAAAGTAGAAATTTTCCGAAATCTTCTTTCGCTCCTTCGCATCGTAAATCGCCATGGATGCAAAGATTGGTTCCACCTCCAGTTCTAACTTCAACTGCAAACACTTCACGTGTATTCTATTTCCCAGATGCTCTAATGGCATTTCCGCCGGAAGTCGTTTCTCGATTGCATCTTCCGGATCAGCATCCGGATACAGACTGAACAATGCTTGCTGCCTTTCCTCTAATCTTCTGATCTCATTTCCCTGATCAATCGTTTCCGGGGCCACTCTTTCCAGCAATCCTGGAATGAGCGGATCGTTTACTGAACTTCGCAAATCAAATGAAGCCCATGAACCCCTTGGTGTCAGTGTATCCGTACAAGTCGAAACTGAGGACAAACTCGCAATCGACTGGCGGCTACTTGGAGTACAACTCTCACTGGCATACAACGTTGTAGACGTTACAGATTCCTCCAACGATGCACATCCAAAATAGTCACGATCTATTTCAAACTCCTGCTGATACGAACTAGGACTTAACGCTCCCTTGTCCACACGTTCCCTGCTGTTACACGAACTCGAATAATTCCTTTGAGAAAACTCCACGACCTTCCACGGTCTCGTATAACAATCAACACAGTGCTGAACATGCAACGGCAGCTCTGTGAGATCCTCCTTGGGAACAACATGATCTATGGTTCGAATCTTCCTTGGAACCACTCGCATCTGTACATCATTAGCTGGAAAATCCAGCATCGATCTTAATGGATCCCTAATCAGCATATTGGAGTGTTGGGTCAAAAACTCCTCATAATCGATCGGTTCGACGAGCTCACATAAGGAAATCGATGATGAACACACGGAGCTACTGTCACTTTTGGACAAAAGCTGATAGTTTGCCACATTCTTACGAATGTCGGATGAATTGTGCCTGAAAAAAAAAAATCAAAATCAATAAACTCCAATAAACCAAAACTGATGAAAAGCACAAAGAACCAGGGCGGAGGCTCATCCCCTAAGACATTTCAAGAAAAACATTTTCGAACTACTTGTTTCGATACTTGCTTTGTGAGCTTTGAAGCAAATGCACGTTGGCTCGATGCCATGGTTGACAGGCAATCGATTAGCACTATTTTTGCAACAGAGAACACGAATTTATAGGTATTTTTTCCAAATTAAAAATATTTTGCACTGAGACACCACCGTATTGTTTTCGTTTCGCGGACGCCATTAAACTTTTCACCTCTGTCAAAACAATAATAAGACACACTGCCACGTTCGAGTACTCATGTAAGGATGGAAACTACTCTGTTTTGCAGTAATAAAGAGCTGTCATAAGCAAGGGGTGTTGCTCTATGCACTGATGAAAAAAAACTGTTGATAATCATAACTTACGCCTTATGAAGTATCACAAATACAGGTTGTTTGGATTTCATAAGATTATTATGTTATTCATAAGGACTCTTACGACTTTTTTATTTACTCATAATGATTTTTTATGTGTATCTTATCAGTTCCACAAAATTACCTTATGATTTCCATATTCACCCTGTGAATGAAAAAAAACCATAAGGGAATTCAATAAACCAACAACAATGGCGAACCAAGAAATGTTGTGGAAAAAATTTAGGTGTTTGTAGATGATGTGTCGGTAATGGTCGATCCGGGAACAACGGTGCTGCAGGTGATGTTAAGGATGGGGGGTTTGGATTTTGTCATTAAATGTAATAATTGTTATTATTTTTAATTTGTAGGCTGCTACATTGGTGGGCGTTGAGGTTCCTCGCTTCTGCTATCACGAGCGACTGGCCGTAGCCTCTAACTGTCGTATGTGCTTCGTGGTAGTGGAAAAGTCTCCCAAGCCGGTAGGCGCTTGCGTCATGCCGGTTATGAAGGGATGGTGAATCGAGACCAATTCCCGCAAGGCTAGCGAATGTGTGATGGAGTTCTTGCTGATGAATCATCCGTTGGATTGTCCGAATTTCCAGTTCTCTGGGTCGGATTTCGATCACATCCGAACGCAGTCAAGTGCCGTTATTGTTTTGGCCACGACGTTTGAAAAGTTTGACATCAATGCGAAATCGAACCGTTGTACACATATCGTAGCCTCGACGGTGAAGTCGATCAAATATGAAAAGGCAGCTAAGATTAAACAAAATTATGCACTCAGATAGGGCGAAGGACGTTTGGGATCAAAGTCAACAAAAGATGGTCAGAGCAACTGATACGATTTTCGGGAAACACAACGATGACCTTGGAGCAACGGTGGCCGGGGATTTCAATCCAGATTGCACTCAGCTGTCAATGATCTCGCACGTAAATAGTCGTAATTTGACCGTCAACGAAAGTGTGATGAGTGTAACATCCCAGGCGGCAGGCAGAGGATCTACTGGCGAGTCAGATACAGTAGCAAGTCAGAAAAAACTATCAAGACTTACTGGCACAGATAAATGTAACTCTCGCTAAAAAAGCAGGTTCTTTCTTGGATGGATGTAATTTGTGTTTCAAAGTCAGGCTGTGTGTTGATGTGAGAATCTCTTTTTTTTCGCAGATATACCTGAGTGGATTCACAATCGAGGTCAAAGAGAAGCTGAACAAAATCCTTAATAGCGGAGGAGCTACCTAATGAGCTCAGCGATCGAATTAGTCATATCATCGTGGGTGACCATGTTAAGGCAGACTTTCAGGAAACTCGAGATCAGAAACTGGTATCATGATGCTGGAATAGCTAGCTCAGTCGATCGAACATAAGGCACCAGCACCGGAGGAGATGATGTGACCTACCAGCCTAACCTGAAAGACACAGCGGGAGATGACGGCCCCGAGCCACCATCCCGGCTAGTAAGAAGAATCTGGAATCTATAAAAAGCACCTTTAAGCGTCCATAAACTCCGCTTGGATGATCTCAAACGGGTCCCAGTTGAGTCAGTTGCACCGAAGACGATTGTATTGAAGCAGTATATGCAAAAGAATATATCCGTCCAATTACCATCTGTTCCCGTGGATCAAAAAAACACTCAACCAACCACTCCGACACCATCTAGTGGATCTACTCTGCAGGATTCTGAACAGATAACCCAGTCGGAGTTCATGTTCGGTAAAACGCTATTCATCTATGGATTTTCGGATGAAGACGAAATGTAGATAGTTTCCGATTGTGAAAATGATTGTGGCGGAATTATTGTAGACGAGAACTACGCCGATGTGGTCGATTATATTGTTCTTCTAACCTGTAGCATAGGTGCAATCGATTTCAGTGTCAAAGGTCGAGAAATGGTGAACTGCATTTGGTTGGTGACTTCGATCCAAGACGGTATATGTTATCCGTTAGATTATTATTTTGAGTCTATTTTGAACAGCGAAGACGATCCAAAATCGCTTGAAGATGAGGTCATGGTAATCAGCAATAATACTCCGGAGCAGAACGGAACTTTCGAATAGCCTTGGGTGGGATTCTTGGAGTGAATGTTGAGGATCGGCTGGTCCGAAAAGCGGTGCTAATTGTGATCTGTAATGAGCGAGTTGGAGCCAAATATGATGCTGCCATCAAGTGGGGTGAGTTTTTGTAGTTTCAGCTAACCATTTTATTGTTGGCTAATGACTGATTTCATACTGTCCACAGATTTAACCATTGGCTCCATGAATGCCTTAAGAAGAAGCGACGGGTAAATGAGCCACCTTTCTTGGTAGGTAAATCAATTTGCTCCCCGAAGAACATCTTCGAGAATCCATCAGCCAGCACAAGTGGGATGCCGGATTTGCCAGAATTTTCCAAATATCACTGCCTTCCGACGACCTCAACCAACGATGTGGATATTGACTCGGTATTTGTACACTGATTAACACTTCAAGGGTTGTAACAAGGTACCTTTTATTCACAAATAAAGATGGTTTTGGTCTCATTAATTTATTTATTCTATAAAATAAATCCATCTTTCTAAAAATACTATACATGAAAGTGTAAATTGTATTTAAAATTCTATTTTAAAATGCATAACGGATACCATCAGTTATCATAATCCACAATAATGTGTTGCATAAGGCTGTGTTATGAAACTCATGTAGTTGTCATATCTAAAACATAGCTGGTAATGAAGACAAAAAACATCGCATTCGCATTCATAAGGTTAAAGTATGAAATTCAAACCGATTCCTTGTGGCTAAATTTCATAAGGTTTTTGAATGAACTTCTTAAGATTTTTTTCGTCAGTGTGTGACACTACCCGAAGAAGAAAAAAACAAACATAAAAAAACGTTTCAGTAAATTTAACTTGGATTTGCGATAGAAAAAGAAATTTCTTTCGGAAGGTCGATATCGTGTTAGAGAGATATTTTTTTTTTCTCTTTGCATTTAAAGTAGCCAGAACATTTTGTTGATGCTCGTAAACATGTGGAGCCAGCTGAAGTATGCAAAAGTTGGTTCGAAGAAAAAATAGAGCTGCCCGGATAAAAATAACAATACAATAACAATTTAATAATATACAATAACAACAAAATTTAATGCCGACCATGAATTTTATTGTTCATGTATCAGACAAATCAAAAATGTACATTGTAATTACAATACATCCTCTATACATCCCATGTGCTGGAATTTTCTACAATTGTAAAACAATACAATTAGTAGTTACCAACTCAAATTTGCTCACAAAAATGTGGTATTTTTTATTGTTAAAATACATAACAACCCCCTCATTCTATTGTCGATATCTCAATTTACAATAGATTCTATTGTAGAAACAGTAGGGTCTACCCAACTAACATTTTTAGTTGCCTAAGCCAAAGTTAAGAACTTATAAGCTGTTTTAAAATTGTATAAACACTTTAACTTTAACACTTTAACACAATATTTAGCTTTAGGTTGCATACTTTGAAAAGAAAGCTCTTATGCGGACAATGTTCGTCTGCATTTACACAGCTTGTTTATGTAGCTAAGAAATTAGTCGGATAAGCTTTTGAATTAGCATTCTGTGTTCTCTTACACAGTTTTATTTGTTGGCTTTGTAATAGCTTTGCAAAAGCCTTTATATTAGAAATACCTTAGCCGCTATACAGCATGGTGATTATAGCTGTATAAAATGTTGTATAAGTACATTGAGCGAACAAATCGAGAAGATTTCATTCGAATATTGTATGGAAATTTGCCAGAAGACATTGTTGCAAATTTTATACGATTCCCTTATGGAGAGAAATCATATGACGATCGTATGAATATTTTCCTCACATGAAACAAAAAGTTGCAATCGGGATGCGAACCATGAACCTCGGCATCCAGAGCCGAGCCACAATCCCACGAGACTATACATGCTTGATGAGTGATGTCAATTGAAAGCGTACAAGAGGCATGCTTTTATCGACCAATGCAACAATAATCTTTTAATGCCAAACAAAGCCATAAGAGATCGGGCTTTGTGGTTAATAGTTCTGATCGTACACGCTAAGCTCAGTTTACCCATAAACGCATAAAAGTGCACATACTCATTTATGGGTAAAGTTGACTTTACCCATATTTGAGTAAATGTGTATGGGAAAAAATACTCAAATATAGGTAAGTAGTAGCGTATCCATAAATGGGTATGTGCACTTTTTGCGATTATGGGTATTCTTTACTCATATTTGGGTAAACTGATCTTAGCGTGTAGGGATAATTTCCTGAAGAGTCACCCACAATTGATACGTTGCGGATGCGTTGACGTAAATTTGACAGAAAAGCTATGGGAAAACTGTCAAATTCACGCAAACGCATCAAAAAGTATCAATTGTGGGCCAGCCATGAGTGTAGTTGCGGCACAGAGTATGGAGCATATATGCAGTTATTTATATGGAGTTCTTGAGCTTGAGCTCTTGAGTTGAGTCTTAGCTGTCAAACTAAATAAAAGGAATACCGTCTATTTTATCGAGCAGAGCATTTAAATTTCAAAATATTTCGAAGAATGTTTAAAAAAATTAAGAAAAGCGGTACTTACTATTGAAAACGAAATCTGGGAAAGTATGAAGCTTATTTGAGGAACTCATATTCGGAGATTCGCGCAATTGACAGTGCTGTCGAAAATTGCTTTCAAATAAACAATATAAATTTCACTGAGCAGAAGATCAGGTGTTCAATTCCCGGTCTTAGTAGATTTTTTTTTAATCACAGGAAATTCATTAATATAGTAATGATAAATATAGCAATCTCTAACAACAGTTCTAAATGAAATATTTATTAATGTAGTTTAAAAAAATATAACAAATGAATCCAAGTGCGGCACAGATAACAACGTTAATTGGATGGTGATCCTGTTTAGATTATAAGAATCTCGGTAACACTGATTTTCAAAACAGTATAAACCTGTTCGTAAAGAGCTTCAGCAATTATTGTTGTTCAGCATTATTAGAACTAAAATATGGTTTGAACACTTTGAATACGGGTACTGGAATTCCTCACAGCTGATATGGATCTAAGGATACAGTCACCGTTCTTATGGTGAAGGTGCAGAGTTCGAATCTAGTAAGTACACGGGTAAGTGATATATAAGTATATACTATATATATAAACATTGTAATACAAAGTTCTTTTAGTTAAATGTTAATTACGCATTACAACGATAAAACAGCACCATTGCCTTAATACCGTCCACGAGTATTGTAAAAAGTGTTTGACATACATATTTTTTCGATTGCTGTATAGTGACTATGTTTAAGCGTTTATGTCAACGTGTTAAGACAAGCAATAAAAAGCTGTTTGCCACAGTTCTAAAAATAGAAATTGCGATGAACAAATAAATATGCTGAATATGCGTTTCAAAAGTACTGTCTTTAAGAACAGTTACGTAATAAGTTGTATAATTTTTGGATAAAAGCTTCCTAGGCTATAAACCGATTACATATTCTGCTTGACAGTTTTTTCATTTTCATGAAGCTGGGTAGATTCGCCAGATTTGCTTGTGAAAATATTGGCTGGGCGCTTGTGCAACCACTACTTAACCATTACTCAGTTTAAAGTTGTATACGTATTGCCTATGAAGCGTTTATCTAATAAAAAATGTTACTTGGGTAATGTTATCTTATCGTTACGAACAATACGATCAATTGTACATACTATTGATTCTATTGTATGGTTACAATACATTTTATTGTAAATCTATAATACTTTTTTATTCGGGTGTCCAGCAATCCATTGCGATTCAGAGAGAGAGGCAAGCCGAAGCTTAACTAACGCAGGATAGTCTTGATCGAAAAAATACAAAACTTTTTTCTCATTTTAAAATACAAAACTGAAGAGGAGGAAAAAATATATAACAATCGATTCGGTGACTAGGAAAGTTTTTATTCCAGAGGAGAATTCATCGAAGGAGTAAAATAAAGTTGTTCCTATACAAGTGGATGACAGTACTCAGGTAGCCGATAAGCATTAGCATATGCAGTAAATCAACTCTAATTATGCTTTTCAGATGCTACAAACATTATATTAGCATAATATCAGCATCTGTTGTAAAGATGGATTTCAAATGCTAGTCTGTAATAAGCATTTCGAATGCAAAATAGCATTAATGAAGCATTATCATAGCATTGCGGTAAAGCAGCCGTATATTGGGCCAGAAGCGGCATTTATGTTGCATTTAAGGCAACTACCCAGGTAACCAAAGCGTCTTTACGGCAGCCTATCAAGCATTAAGTCGCCTTAAATGCAACATAAATGCCGCTTTTGGCCCAATATAAATGTTTATTACAGGCTGCAAGCATTTAAATAGCATTTGAAATCCAACTTTACAACAGATAGCATTCAAGATGCTGATATAATGCTAATATAAAGCTTGTAGCATCTGAAACGCAGATTTAGGGTTGATTTACTGCATATACTAATGCTTATTGGTTACCTGGGTAACTTGCTTGATATGCCGCCATAAAGACGCTTTGGAACTGCTTATTGGTTACCTGGGTAGCTTCTCTGCCAATACTATCAGTGCCTTCAAACAGCTTCAGAAAAGTTCCAAGTTTAATATGGTGTTGATTGGTATGGATAAAACACAGATAATTTTTCCTCACAAAACACAAAACTCGGCAAAAAAATTAACTCACTACAACCTAACTTCATTCAATCCACCGAACACGCTTCAACAACAATTGCCTACTATAATTGTTATGTTTGTGTTCTCCGTACGTGGACGATTGTTATGAAGAAGGAAATGTTCACTCATCATCATGAGGCCCCAATAGTGGACTGTAATGACAAACCAGACGTTGCGTGCAAAAATAAAACCCGAAACGAGAGAGTTTCTCTCCCATGTAGAAAAAAAACCAGGCCTTTGGCAAGGACCACTTTTTCACGTAGACAACATCTCAGGAAACTCAGCTGTCAAAATAATGCCAACATTGTAAGTTATGTCTGTTGTTGCTCGTTTTCGTTGTGCACGTAATACGTGCATCACAAAGATCGCTTTCTGTGTTGTTTCACATCAAAACAAACAACCAAAAGAAATGATTACACTTGTATTTGACAGCTGACAGCGGGCCCACATCAATTTGAGCCCAGGACAACCTGTCTACTGTTTATCACTGCTATTGATATAGGCTTGCCAATGGCCTAAAAAATACCAGAGCCAAACAAGCCATTGTAGTACTTTACCATGATCAGGCGCGAAGTTTTTTTGCCTGTCAAGGTGGCGGATTCGTTCGTACCTCGACCTACCCTGCATTGGGGATGTGAAGCCACGAATGCGTCCTTGGTTTGAGTACTACTATATCCATGCCCTTTGCTCAATTTTTAGTACTTCTATTCAATTTTCACAACTTGCCGTACACAGACCAAACTATCAACATGTTTTCTTTATATCTTTCATTCTAACAAACATTATTGTCTACTCTTGAGTCCTTATAGTGATGAGCGAACAGTCCCTTCTTCAAGAATTGCCTGTTGCTTTGCAGCTGAAACATTTAACGAAGGTTTCGGAATTTATCAAGTGCCGTTGAGATTATCGTTCGCATAAATTGAAAGAAATTTCCACAAAATCCTCACTTCAAACTCGCTCGCCATCACATGAAAGATAAATTCAAATCTGGCACCACTTACACGAATCGATTAATTGTTTTCTCACTGTTTTGAATCCCTCTCGCTTGCACTCAAGTGATTTAAATGATGCATAAGTGTGCGTGAATTTTCCGCCAAAAAGGTCCATGGTTGCCAATAAGCATAAATTTTCGATTTTAGTATTGACAGATAAGTTGAAACATACACGCAAAAAAAAGTCGATGTAGAAACAACCATTTTGAGGGTTAAATTAAGCGCAATCACCAACAATTTTCAGCTGACTATAAACATAGACTCTAACACCCCGTTCGCACTACAACCAATATTACTTGATATAGAGTATCTTGATATCAAATGCCATGTACATTATTTCCAGTGAAAACTAGATGTATAGATGCTGATATCAAGATAGTCTATATCACGTAATATAAGTTGTAGTGTGAACGGGGTGTAAGACCAGTAGGTCCCGAACAAATACGATTTTCTTCTTGGCTCAGTCAGTACTAGCACATCGGTCCCAAGCTCGGTCCTTAGCTTAATGATTCGCCCCTAGTAATTAACTCACACGAACACACTCTCAAATATTCTTTCAAAATACACATCAAATCAAAACAAAGACGCAAATATGTACAGCAAGGTGCTGGCTTCAAGGTATACTTCGGACCAAGGGGTTTTACAACAGTGAACCAATTTCAAATCACTACTGCACACTGCATACTCGGTTGCATATTGATTGTTGCTATAAACACAGAGAACAGACATTGATGTCCATGTACCCTTCCTCAAAAACGTGTGTAAAAGTAAATATGGGCAGCCGGTATAAAGAGCAAATGCAGAGAAAAAAAAAACTTTTTTTTCAGATTATGTGCTAGGCTATTTATTGATAAACATTAACATTACAGTTATCGCACAACTGCAGCGCCGCCTACCAGGAGCATAACGACATACATTTGAAATGTCGGTTTAAAGTTTTACACAAGTAGCAGACCGAAAATGAACGTCTGTTCTCTAGGCTATAAATGCATTTGATTTCACCATGCCTGCGATAAGATCAACCATGTTGCAGTTTATATAAATATGAGGTCTGTCAAATATACCACAGACGATGAAGGTTTTACTATAAACGTAGTAAATTTGACTGAAATTTCATGGTAGTTTTAAAGATAGGCATAGTCGGGTGAAATGGTAGTTTTTACTACAAGATTTTTTCCTGTGTAGAAACACAAACACAACGTGGCAGAGTGACTAGCCCCTGTTTGCAATATCAAAATACAAAATTTTCTAGTACATACCCCAAGTAATCACGAGGCTATAATACATACATATATAAGACATATGCATTAAGTCTAGTGCATCATTGACGTTGCATTTATGCTGAAAAGGGCCCCACTAAGATCGAACTATGGCTATATCTTTTGTAATTCCATATGACATTGCTAAAGTAGCATTATTGCATTGTTAATGCATCACTACTTTTTCAAGCTTATCTAACGCTTTATTACTTGACAACTGTTGAATTGATGCGATTTCACATTACCGATGTTGATTTTGGGTTGAATAGGGAAGGTCCATCAATTATGTCATGCAGGGAAGGGGGGGTTTGTTAAAACGTGACAATCCATTAAAAAAATGAAGGTCAATAAAAAAAAAGTGACAAGGAAGGGGGGGGGGGGGTTGGTTGTTATAAAAATCACTTTTTGCGTGACATAATTAATGGAAGTTCCCATAAGTGCCATAATCTAATGCTTGTGTTTACTTGGAACTATATCGCTATATCTGTTTGATCCCGCATAACGAAAAACAATTTGCTATATAGTCGAAACTATATTTTGAATGTAAGATATATTATCTCATTTTATGTTATTGTTATCGATTAGTTTAATCTCAATTTCACCATACAACCTCTACATTAACACATATTAATAATGTTTGCCATATTGTCATTGAAAGGTTTATTGTTGTCTGCACTTGGTCTGGATTATATACCAACTGTTTGAGATATAGTACATCCAAAATTTTGTTCGTGAAAATTGCCATTTTTTTATGGTAACCTAACTTAATCGCCTATTCAGCATATTGTTATTTGGCCTTTAACCATCTGACATATTGTTAAAACTATATAGGAGATTGTTAGTTTATAGTTGTCAACTATAATGGTAAATGTCGTAACGTTAACGGAAACGATCGTCAACAATATGGGAAATGGTCCAGGAATGGTTTGTGATTATGCGGGATTTCAGTGGGATGAGTTATTGAATTTTTTTCCATTTTTAATCGTATTTTCGACCTCTGTACCATAGACTAACTCTAAGACCAGTAGGTCCCATACAAAAACGATTTTTTTCTTGGCTCAGTCAGTACTAGAACATCGTCCCAAGCTCGGTCCCAAGCTCAATAATGCACCCCTTATAATGAACTCACATGAACACACTCTCAAATACTCTGTCAAAATAACACAGCAAATCAAAACAAAGGCGCAAATATGTATAACAAGGTGCTGGCTTCAAGGTGTAATTCGGACCAAGGGGTTCTACAACAGTGAACCAATTGCAAATCGCTAGTTGCATATTGATTGTTGTCTGTACCACACTTACACACAAAGAATAATAATTGTTAGAATTAAAAAAACCATTGCTAAAAATGATAAGTTGCGTTGGTTCTTTTTCGTAGAAAGCGAATTGCTTTCACAACAAAAACGTTCAAACTGAAATTTCAATCAAAATTTTCCTGCTTGGTATATTTAAAAGTTGAAACTTTCAAACGAATTGTAGAACTGTCAAATCCGAAACCGTGGCACCGTTGAAAATGAATGCAAATTATTTTTATTCAAAAATAAACTTTCAACGAGAAAGTGTCGTGGTTAATAATGCTAAAAATATGCCATTTGCATTGAAATAAAAAATAGTTTTAACATTAAAAGGTTTATTTTCAGATATATGGAAAGAATTTTCAAACCGAAAGCATGGTCTAAAAAGCAAATTATTTTTTAATCAAAATGAATTTTCAAGACGACATTGTCGTGCGACTAAATTCAAAGTATTGAAAGAAAAAATTATTGCAACACAGAAATATCATCCGCATTCATCCACTTGATTGGCAATCCGCATTCGTTCATCCCCACGCAGTTCTAACTATAACTCGGCTAAATGATGCTTCAAATGTACTCCAAAATCACAAACGAATTCCTTTGGCCAGCGATTGTAGTGTATCTATCGAATTTCATTATTACCCGTTGTCTGGAAAAAATATAAACAAAAGAATTAAACACTTTTGCAGAAAACGAACACGAAAAAACCATTTTCCTCGCAATTTTCACCCAACGCGCAACCTAAGCAACGATGAACGCAGTAGATGCGTACGCGGACAACAACATTGAAAAATTGCAAACGACGACGACAACATGCTTTGTGTTTGTGGATTTGACAGTTCTACAATTTTCATTGTAAAAGAAAACACTTTTAAATGTACACACTGAACCGAAACATAACACTTTCAAATCAAACGAAGAACTTTCGTTGTAGATAATTTTATTTTCAATTTCATGAAAAATAAACACTTTTCAGAAGTAATGTGCAAAACTTTTAATAAAACAAGATTTATTTTTTGTGTGTAGGAGCAGGTAGGAGCAGATTCGGTAATGCCTGGGACAGACATACAACGCTGACCGTTGTACGAACTGTCAAATACTTTAATCCAGTACAGAGAAACACGTACTAGACTAAAGGAGTACAACGCTGTACGTTGTATGTCTGTACCAGGTATAAGTTGCATCTAATAGTAAAGTAAAAGAGCTTTCCAGTGGAGTTCAGTAAATCCGTCCACGACCGTCTGCTGGGGAGATATCATAAAAACAAATACCGATAGTGTTACCATAGACTAACTCTAAGACCAGTAGGTCCCATACAAATACGATTTTTTTCTTGGCTCAGTCAGTACTAGAACATCGTCCCAAGCTCGGTCCCAAGCTCAATAATGCACCCCTTATAATGAACTCACATGAACACACTCTCATCATACTCTGTCGAAATAACACAGCAAATCAAAACAAAGGCGCAAATATGTATAACAAGGTGCTAGCTACGAGGTGTAATTTAGGACCAAGGGTTCTACAACAGTGAACCAATTTCAAATCGCTAGTTACATATTGATTGTTGGTGTTACTTTATATCAAGATTCACACAGTTTTAAAAAAAATTACATAGTCATGATAACCACACCTTCAAACTCATTATTTCCAGATATATTTTGCATTTTGTTTCTGCCAGTATTTAAATTTATTTCATGTTACTATGATTGAACTGATTTCAACAATTGTGTTTGAACATTTACATTTTCAATGCAGTTTTGCAGTGTGAACGGATGTTAATTTAACTGATAAATGAACAATAATTTTTATGGACTAAGATGTTAATGTTACTTTATGTTATTGTATTGTATTGTATAATTCTATAGTTATTTTTATCCCGTATAGGTCGTTATCGTGTTCAAAAGAAATTTCTTTTTCCATCCCAAACCCATGTTAAATTCCGTTTACTGAAACGGAAAAGTAAAGAATCGAAAAGAAATGTCTGCAGCAGTATTCACCTGAAAAGTACAAAAACTAAAATGGAAATTTGTAAGGTTTCCATGCAAACTAATGGGAGCTGTCACTTTTTCTTTCGGAAAAATGTTCCGCTCGATTATTCCGTAAGTGAGGGTGACATTTCGTTCCATGCAGATCAATTGTCAAAATTCCGCTTGGTAATATCAACAATCAATATGCAACTAGCGATTTGAAATTGGTTCACTGTTGTAGAACCCCTTGGTCCGAATTACACCTTGAAGCCAGCACCTTGTTATACATATTTGCGCCTTTGTTTTGATTTGCTGTGTTATTTTGACAGAGTATTTGAGAGTGTGTTCATGTGAGTTCATTATAAGGGGTGCATTATTGAGCTTGGGACCGAGCTTGGGACGATGTTCTAGTACTGACTGAGCCAAGAAAAAAATCGTTTTTGTATGGGACCTACTGGTCTTAGAGTTAGTCTATGGTAATATCAACAATCAATATGTAACTAGCGATTTGAAATTGGTTCACTGTTGTAGAACCCCTTGGTCCGAATTACACCTTGAAGCCAGCACCTTGTTATACATATTTGCGCCTTTGTTTTGATTTGCTGTGTTATTTTGACAGAGTATTTGAGAGTGTGTTCATGTGAGTTCATTATAAGGGGTGCATTATTGAGCTTGGGACCGAGCTTGGGACGATGTTCTAGTACTGACTGAGCCAAGAAAAAAATCGTTTTTGTATGGGACCTACTGATCTTAGAGTTAGTCTATGGTAATATCAACAATCAATATGCAACTAGCGATTTGAAATTGGTTCACTGTTGTAGAACCCCTTGGTCTGAATTACACCTTGCAGCCAGCACCTTGTTATACACATTTGCGCCTTTGTTTTGATTTGCTGTGTTATTTTGACAGAGTATTTGAGAGTGTGTTCATGTGAGCAAGGTGAATTTAATACTTCAGGTGGTCTATTTTCTTCAGTTTGTTGGAAAGACGGGTAGAGTAGCGGGGTATCAAAGAGATTTAGCAGTGGAGCGAAAGAGTAAGGAACACTCAATAGTGTATTACGCACATAATGACAGCTGTTTATTGCAATTTTGCCTAAGAGTGAAGAGTTCTAAATGAATGTAAACGGTTTGGGCTAAATGTTTTGTTTACAAACATTAGCACTCGTACTTTCCCTCCCGAAATATTGGTAAACAAACCGTGCAGCCTGACGCATCATATCCCATGGCATAGAACACAGGCCTGGCAGTGTGAAACTAATCATCTCCTTTACTCGTTTGTTTAATATGGAACTGCGAGTTTGACATCACAGGCACTATTGCATAGGTGTAAAGGAGACAGCTTCAGTCTGCTAGACCAGTATTTTACTTGATATGGATTGTATTAGTATGCGTTTAAACATGGCTGAAATTCTCATATACAGTATTGAGACCACCTGAAGTATTAAATTCACCTTGCATGTGAGTTCATTATAAGGGGTGCATTATTGAGCTTGGGACCGAGCTTGGGACGATGTTCTAGCATAGACTAACTCTAAGACCAGTAGGTCCCATACAAAAACGATTTTTTTCTTGGCTCAGTCAGTACTAGAACATCGTCCCAAGCTCGGTCCCAAGCTCAATAATGCACCCCTTATAATGAACTCACATGAACACACTCTCAAATACTCTGTCAAAATAACACAGCAAATCAAAACAAAGGCGCAAATATGTATAACAAGGTGCTGGCTTCAAGGTGTAATTCGGACCAAGGGGTTCTACAACAGTGAACCAATTTCAAATCGCTAGTTGCATATTGATTGTTGGTTCTAGTACTGACTGAGCCAAGAAAAAAATCGTTTTTGTATGGGACCTACTGGTCTTAGAGTTAGTCTATGGTAATATTGAACAAAATTCCGTAACCTCTTTTCTTTTTAGGTCGATACTGGCCTTTTTTCGGCTACAGGAGAATGGTTGCCCGTCATGGCTGGCCCACAATTGATACGTAGTGGCTGCCTTTGCGTGAATTTTACAATTTTCCCATAGGTTTTCTGTTAAATTTACGTCAACGTATCCGCAACGTATCAATCGTGGGTGATTTTCAAGTCCTTGCGAAAAATGGATATTTCAACCGTAGTTTTATTTTGCGTGTAGGTAATTATAAAATATCGTAAGTTTTTTTATACATATTTTTCACTGTGCTGCAGAATGAACAAGTCAGAACTAATTTCTCATTAGAGCGAATCTAAAGAAAAAAATCAAAGTTTCAATCTCCGAATTTCTCGGAAATAATGCGTGACCTGTTAACTTGAAATCTCGTTTTCGGGAAACTTTTGGTTTCAAAATCATTGATTGATTTGATGTGGGCTTCCTCTTTAGAGTTTAACTTAGTTTATCCATTGCGGCGAACCAGCAAAATTGACTCGACCTTTTGAAATGTTTGCTTTCAAGTATGTCAAAAAATGTCCACTGTTGACAGCGCCGCTGATGGACGATTTCAAGAGCTAAGAAAACGAGTTTTGTGTCACCTAAATTGAGAAAGTTGGTAATGTTTTCTGATAAATTTGCATAAGCCTTCAACCCTTTTTTATTGGGCTTAAGGTTTTGTTCAATTCTACGACTCTGCATGGTAGTAAATAGTGCTCCAAATTCTCGCATACGATAGTTTGTTACACCATTGAACGGTGATTTTTTGTTAGTGCCATACTAAACGGAACCAGTGCAATTATGGTAAGGATCGAGTTAAACCTTTTCTCGTTTTCACATTCATTTCAATTGTACACATTCTGACCAATTTAAGGATGCTAGAAACATATCAATCAGAAGCTAAATCATTGGTATCGCAATCCGTCCACGTAAGGAACCATGAAAGTTCACCGATTTCTGGCAGTGCTGGTATTGACTTCCTTCCTTCTGATTTGGTACTACATCCTGCGCGTAAACAATGGATTGTTGAACGGGCTTAGCTTGGCGACAAATTCTAGCTTCAGCGGGTTTAGTTTGAGTAGGAAGAGGTAAGCAAAATCGGAATTGAATGGTGTTAGAATCTAATATATATTTTCTCTTTGTTTCTAGTCATCGCCACTTAACCAACGGGACTGAGATAGCAATAGTGGTGGTGGCCTGTGGGGAGCGACATAATGAGGCGCTGAATATGATTAAATCGGCTATCATGTTCAATCGGAATCAAGCGCCGCTTAAATTTATCGTCGTAGCTGAGGAACAGTTGAAGCAAAATTTTGTGGAGAAGTTAGACGACTGGCAGGAGATTAACGACAATATCTTCACGTATGAAATACATTCCCTCACATTCCCGGAAGCGAACAAACAGGAATGGAAAAAACTGTTCAAACCTTGTGCCGCTCAAAGACTTTTCCTACCGTCCCTTTTAACGCACATTGATTCAGTTTTATACGTCGATTCCGATACGATATTCCTATCTCCGGTGCAGGAGCTGTGGTCAATGTTTCGTAGTTTCAATGCATCTCAGTTTGCCGGAATGGCTCCGGAGCACGAGGACAAAAATGCCGGTTGGTACAATCGGTTTGCCAGGCATCCTTACTACGGCGATCTTGGGGTGAATTCCGGTGTCATGCTAATGAATCTCACCCGAATGAGGGCGTTCAAGTGGGAGGAACACATAATGCCTATCTACAGAGAGTACCGGTTGAAGCTGGTATGGGGAGATCAGGACATCGTCAACATTCTCTTTCACTACCACCCGAATAGGTTGTACGTATTTCCATGCGATTGGAACTACCGGGCAGATCATTGCATGTACATGAGTGTTTGCGACGCACCGGATGGCGTCAAGATTATCCATGGGAATCGTGGCTATTTCCACTCGTTTGTTCAACCGATTTTCAACCTCATTTATACGACGATTGAAGAGTACGCCTTCCGCACAGACATTCACGCCAACTTCATCCGAACGGTGGAGGATTCGCTGACGCTGCCGAGCAATTCAAACTGTGATAAACTGCTGGACAAGTTTTTGCAGGATCCTAGGAAGTATTTCAAACAGAATCAGTACATTGAGGATACTTAAACTAGTGGCGACATTTGGCATATCCAGAAGTGAGAACAACAAACGAACAACTCGAATCGAAAATTAGTGCTAGTGACTTTAATTGACAGTGTAGCAAAAATTCAGAACAATGTCTACTTTCATATTATTCGAGCAGTTCAAAACGGCGTTTTCCATCGCTCAAACTTATGGTCACGTAGTAATCAGGTTTTTGTTGTCACCTTCTACCAGTGATTTTAGAAAATTGTTCTAACAGTTTATTTTTAGTTTTATGAAACGCATTTATTTGGACACCTTTCTCGGAGTTCTAGGGGAAAAAAATCTTAAAATATTGGTAGTCATTATACTTTCGAGCAGTTTTGGGAAAACTTTAGGCCGAGAAGCGGTTTTTTGGAATTACTAACTACCAGTGACTTTAGGAAAATGAAGCATTAAACATACAAGCATACAATGACGCTATTATCCGTGGTCTGGAACTTTTTTGTCAAGTATATGGTAAAGTCGTTTTGATATTCAAATGATATCATTCGTTGATAATATATTATTTGTGTTTGCTTTTCAATATAAGGTTTCCCATCACTTGAATATTTAAAAAAAATAGCCTTTTTAGGCTCGGTCTTAGGCTTATTGCTTCATTTTCTTCAAATTGTTGGCAAAAGGTTGATTAAACAGATCGACAGTATGACTAATGCATTTAAAAAGGAATCTATGAACTCGATCCAATGGAGCCTTGTTTGCCTTATTGTTATGCTCAGCATAAGAATTTTGTAAATTCGCTGGCAAAAGTTTATCTGCTCGACAATATGGTAAATTATTCATACCATTCGAGCAGTTTCAACTATCGGTAGAACGTTGCCGCAGAACTGCCCGACAATATGAATAACAACTTGCACGTAGCTTTGATGAGGGATATTTTATGAATTTAAAAGACAAGAAACTCGCGCTGGTTGTTATATTTTTAAAACAAACTTGACCTGTTTTTGAAAATGGTTTATTTTTCTAATGTTAGTTTTGTGTATGTTGATTATACAGACTAATTTAGTCAGTATCTGTTAAGAAAGCTACAAGTATTAGATGTAACTATGATTTCGGAATGTGTAATGCAAGTGTAAATATACGAAGTGTTTTAAGCTCTTTTTATTTTATTTGTTCTGTTCTATTGAGGAATATGGTGTTTGTCAGAAAATCATATGAAAGAGGCTTTTTTTTTAATATGGCGAACGAATCCCACTATGCCTATTCTGCGCTTCGGATAAAAAGCGGTGACTCGCTGTTAGAGCTGGTAAATCTCATGGATGTCATACGACAATGAAAAATATAGTCCATAAACGAATTATCATGACACTCAAAAAAACCGTCACGTTGTTTCCACGTGAAACGCACGTAATCCACTGCTAAATCCAGTAATAAACACTTGGAATTCACGTAAGAGCTACGTGATTTCCACGTAACTCCTCATTCTACGTGAAAATCACATAAATGCTACGTGATTTTACACGTATAATTCACTGGCACGTAATGTTCACCTGATTTTAGTGAACAACATTTGCTTGCGTGTTCAGGTGAAAGTAACGTAAAATTTCACGTGGAAATAACGTGTCGATTTTTTTGAGTATACGATTTCGTCTCTTAAATTTCTGTAAGGTGGTTCAAAGTATCGTTTACGCTCCACCCAACTCAATCGATTCCAAATCAGGTCATGACTCATCTTCCAAAACTTGAGTTCAATTAGTTGCGAACTCGAACGGCAAGTTTCTATAGGAATTGCTATGAGGAAACCAAACTTTATGTACTCATCCTTATTTCTCTTCGGTATATTAAAATTCGGAAATCTATGTTTACGAAGAATTTGATATCTATGCTTACGAGGAATTTATGCAGCTCTACCTTTGTCTCAGAATAATCCTCACGTTGTTTCCACGTGAAACGCACGTAATTTTCGTCCACTACCAAAACCATTTAGAAACACGTGAAATTCACGTAAGAAAAACGTAACTCCATATTCTACGTGAAAATTACATGAATGTTACGTGATATTTGATTACGTGTTCAGGTGAGGTTACGTGAAATTCCACGTGGAAATAACGTGTCGTTTTTATTGAGTGTAGGGTCACTTTTTGATTGAAAATTGGCATAGTTAAAGACTGTATTCGAAAAAAATGGGATGCATAAACCTGGTCGCCAAAAACGCATTTTTGGTTGAATTTTCTTTAAAGTTTCAGTGAATAAACAACATCAGTATGGTGGTTAAATTACTGCTCCATTAGTTTATTGGATCTCTTGTAATTGGCCGAATGCCCACACTTTGCCCTTGACACCACTTACAAGGATTTGGGTGCCGACTTCTTTTGCTACTTTTACCCACTGCTTCATAAAAGCCAACAAGCGGGACGTGAATAACTAGGGCTTTAGTAGTTAGGTGGTCCCGGCGACCTGTCGTTTCGCCACTTTTGTTAGAGATCGGGGACAATCTGGGAGGCTACTATGCATACCGCGTCCTAGATGTCCCGTTCTTGGCACCTCCTCTGGACCAAATTATCCGGAGTCGTGTTGTGACCGCTTACGGCTATCATGCCGGATCTCGCGCCGTCGAAGCGAGGACATGCGAAGAACACATGTTCCGCGGTTTCAACTCCCGCGTAATCGGTGCATACGAAAGACTGTGCATGCTGATAAAGTCTAAAACTACCTTCTGCACATATTACTCCTATCTGGGCCTTTGCACTCCCAGGACATGTGCTTACTCTCTATGCATCTGAAGCCTGCCTTCGGCGGACCATCCCACCTTCACCTTCGCCATTTTTGACACCGCGTCCGCGTTAGCTGCCGCTACCCTTATCGTTGCCACCTGGGTCCCGAGTGGACCCTTCCGCAGCCATATGTCTGCGGCGGCTACTCATTCAGGTTTTTACACTGGATCGTCACCTGTGAGACGAGGGCGCGCACCTCCACACCCTCACCTGAGGCTTGTCTTGCCAGGTCTCTTTAAGCCGGAGCCTTTAGCTATGTCGTTTTTTTAAGCTTTTTAAGCATCTCGCCGGTGCGGGTACGGCGTATACTCCGCACATCGGCGCATAGGCCCGCCAGTTTAGCATCCCCGCGCATCGCTTTCAAGACCTCGAAGTATTTCGACGCCATAGTCTTAACGATGAGGGCCTCTCCGCGGTTACGTTTATGGGCCACCTGTAGCTTTTATTGTTTTGTTTTATTGATCTTTTTCCGGTCCTTGGTCCAGGGACTATCCCTGCCACGTTTGGGGTCCTCACTCGTCCCCTTCTTAGTGCTAGCGTCTGCTTCCGTGCTAATTATTGCTGCTGTCGTCGGGGCCCTGCCCCTCGGAACCCCTTCGGCGCTTGAGACAGCTCTCGAGCTGGACTTCACGCCTTTGGCGCTGAGCTTAACGCCGGGGCCTCTCTCTATGCGGCCATCTGGAGCTGGTCACAAGAATGGACTTTCTGACACCGCCGCCACGTTCGCGTGGATTTGTTTACCTATGGGGGCGTCCGAAACCCCCATGGTAGATAGAGTGGAGTCTCCCACTGAGACGGACTCATGCAGCATGCACTGTCATGCGTAGCCTGAGGAGGCAAAGTTTCAAGTCCTTAGCAATGGTGTTGCGCGATGACGTAAAGTCAATAATCGCATCCAACTGCTCGGACACCTCTACTATGTTAATTAGGATTTCCTGCATCCTATCCATGGCCCGGATGAGTCCTGCCCTATCATGGCCACACTTTGCTTGGTGACACCTGCTTCCGATGCCGTGGCACTTTCGCAAGTATAGGACACGCAAGATCCCACAGTTTTACGTGATGGGGACCGCACAAGGCCGCCTTTAGCGAACGGATTCACTTTCTCCTGGGGTTTGGTCGTTCCTGAGGTATTACCCTTCATTCTGTTGTGCCCCCTCCAGCCGCTATCCAAGGCCACGTGGAATAGTCGCTATAGTGATCCCATGGTTATCTATGCAAGCTAGACGGTGAGCAGGGAGGCCATGTGAGGGTTGACACGGCCCTTCATGGGGAACCGTGTTCAGAGCCTGATCAGCGTAATTCAAGTATAGGGCATGAAGCCATCTGCTAGACCTGCTGCATTTGTACACGTGATAACGTTTGATTCAGTTGCAAAAATGGAGAACGTCGTGATTTCGAACGCAATTCCTTCGTGTATCCGAAAATTAGTGGTTCTTGATGTCTAAAACGGTAATTCGCACGGGGCTGTCGCTAGGAAGTACAGTATTAGCAAGGCAGCTGTTGGAAAATTTCTACTGAAACAAAAAACGTTCGGATCAGGGGTGGATCGCCCAGGCAGAGGCAAAACGGATTCACGAACGGACACCAAGATCATGCGTGAAGTCCAGGAAAACCCAAAAGTAACTGTCCGTGAGATCCAGGAAACCCTTCAGCTATCATTTTCTGGTCGAACTGTTCGTCGCCGTCTTGCAGCCTTGGGGCTGATCAACAAAGTGTCCCGGAAGCACCCATTTATCAGCAAGGCAAACAAGGCCAAACGGCTGAGGTTTGCTATTGAGCATGCTGAAGGCCAAAGGAGACACATACATAATTAAAATGATTTTTTTTACTTAAATTTATCTTCCCGGAAGCCAAAATGAAGTGGGCACTTTTTTTTGTCATTGTTTTCTCTTTTTGGATTTTATTTTTTTCTAAGGGAACACTTTTTTTAATAATTATTCCATAAGTGAAACTTGAAAAGAATATGAAAAATAAGATATCAAAAAAGGCTACAGTTGGTTCAATTTAATTTGAACAAAATAAATGAGAGAAATTCAAGAAAATGATGAGGTGGGCACTTTATTTTACCTATCAGTGGACATCAAAGCGGATTTTAAGCAGTTGACGGGACATGAATATTTCCCAGGTAAGGACAAGTATGCTGGATGACCATGGAAAACGAATGATATTTGATTTGGTAGGCCATATGCACTTTTGGCAAACGAAGTGAACCATTCGTGACCAAAGGCACCATAATCAGAGAGATTTACAAAATTGAAGGTCCGTGATGTACGACGTTAGCCAAAATATATTTACGACCATTTCAAAAAGCTACGATATAGCGCTTAGCGATGTGATTTCCCTTTAGTTATTCACGTCCTGCTTGCATGTCTTTTTTAAATACCGGAAACAGGTCCACCGTTTTCCTACAAGAAGGAAATATGCTGCTTGAGTGGGGCAGCTGAAATATCTGATCAAGTGGATCCAGAATACAGGCCATAAGAAATACCGACGGAGCACTATCAGTTTCGAGCTTAAGAAGTGATGTCGCGTTCGAAATCGTTTCTTAATCCACATCAACGATGACCCGAGAGGCAGTTTGAATGATCCTATTTGTAACGTGCCGGTCAATGACACGAGCCAAGATGTGGAAAAAAGTTTGAGCAGCAATGTTAACGTCGGTCGGATCAAGAATGCTCTGCCAATCCAAATTAGACATTATTTCACCAATACTGCGATAGTCAGCTCTACGGAAGTCATATGACATAGTAATAGGAGTGTCAATGTAGTCTCGATCATCGAAGTCCTCGACAGCTACTATTAGAGATAGATGATGAGAGACATCCTCAAGTAGAGGCACGAGTGCCGTTGAGTTGACAGAAGCAGTATCCCAGCCATTCACAAATCAGAGATCCAGAGAATGATTGTTTTTCTTAACTCGGGAAAGAGTTGCGGTACTGTAGTTCTCCAGAAGCTGAACTGCCCCTGCGTGAAACGAATAACCCTCCCGTTCGGAAGAAGGATGCCACTGTGAGATGGAATCCATGCAATGCCTGCTAGGTTGAAGTCAGCCAAAACAAACGCTTCGTCATTGGAGGCAGCTCTATTCGAAACAGCAGACTGATCGGCAATGCCCATCAATTAATTCCAAGTCTCGAGTTCGGTCCGGAGGATTGTACCATAGACTAACTCTAAGACCAGTAGGTCCCAAACAAATACGATTTTTTTCTTGGCTTAGTCAGTACTAGCACATTCGTCCCAAGCTTAATAATACGACCCTGATAATGAACTCACACGAACACACTCTCAAATATTCTGTCGAAACAACACCGCAAATCAAAACAAAGGTGCAAATATGTACAGCAAGGTGATGGCTTTAAGGTGTATTTCGAACCAAGGGGTTCTACAACAATGAGCCAATTTCAAATCGCTAGTTGCATGTTGATTGTTGATTGTACACCGCACAGAGCATAAGTTACGGCCTCGATACTGAAATGCTACCCAAACTTATTCCATGGTGATCCAAGAATCGTCTTCAACTGCACTTGCTCAGCCTGGATTTAACTGCAAGAAAGAAACGTCACCGTTGGTCGATTTCCTGCTATTGTTTATGTGTTGATCGCTGCGGAATACAGTAACTGTTCGCTAACTGGGTGCTGTTTTACTAGGTGATACTTTATGTCAAGTGCGGCTTTTTCACGACATCCCGAACGGAACAGTTGGGTTTGCGTTTAAAGGCAGCAATCACTCGCTTGCGATTCTTCACACAGTACGGAACACTTTTTCTACCACTCACCTATTTCTGATCAACAGTTTTATAAACGTTTTATGATACGAAACGTTTTATGATACGAGACATTGTAGACTGGTGAATTTTCAACATATTTCCGATGTCTCGATGCGAAAGAAGTGGGTTGTCGAGGTGCGTGTGCAAAATGTTCTCGCGCACTTGCTGTTCCTTCGACTCCACATTTCACACATTTCAAAATGAAACTCATGCAGTGTAAACAATACACGCTGAGATCATTTCACCCAAAATTTCGTTGAAAGCAACCAAAAGGGCGAAATGTTGCAGCTTATTGAAAGTGACGCAATTTAACTGCGGACACCCTTTATTTTCCTGTACAACACAGAATTATAGATTTATAATTCGTTGCGAGTTTCAAACTTCGCTCAAGAAATCACTAGTATTCTTCTTCTTTCTTGGAATTTAATTTATGATTATCACAATGTTGGATTATCTTATTACTCTAAACTTCAGAGTTATAAGTTCACTTCCACAGTTATTAATTGAAAGCTGAGAGAACATTCTTTGGGGAGGACCCCATCACAAGTAAGGTAAGTTCAAAATAAAAATCAAAATGATGTCATCGTACTTTATGTAATCATTGAAACGCATAATTAGTTTTCACTGTAACATTCAGTTTTTGCAATTCATTTTATTGATGATCTGGGCTCGTTTGTTGACTGCACTTCAGTTCGCTTGATAGTTACAGGGCAGGAAAATATTAAAATCTCTATTCATTAAATAAATATACATTTAGATAACATTTTGCAGTGATGGTAGTTTTTCTTTTCTTTTAGGTTCATCGCTTTACTTGCGTCGACATAATCGCGATGGATTTTTTTTTCTTCTGAACTGGTGTAGATTTTGAAAGGAAGAAGAAACTTGACAATGCAGTTGTTGATCCTTGCTTTTTTTTTGTTTAGAGGAGAGGCTCTTAATGCTAGAAGATTTATTTTACTAAAGTCTACAGTATTACAGACGAATGCCTGGATTTGTGGCAGCCACGTAGTTCAACAGTTCCTCAGAGTCCTCACACACAACTGGTTTCTCATGGTAACAGGCAACATCGTGCCAACCGATACCATCATTGTACACGTTGTTCAGTACCGACAGGCAGGATTCGGTCGTCTGATTGATGTCGAATTCGGCATTGTCTGGCTGTGGAATCTTCTTGTGACCGGACTTGCTCCATGGGTTGTAGCCCCATCCGTTAGGGATCTTGTTGGTGGCTGGGATCTTCTCACGGTTGTTGGACCAGAACCACCCATAAACGTTCTTCGGTTCCAGATCTGGACGGTTTTCGCAGCCCTTAAAGTCACACAGACGTCCGGCTGTCCAGATGTATGGGACATCATTTTGCTGGATCAAGCGGAAGATCAGATTGTTCTCTTCCTGGGTTTCCAGTGAAACTAGATCCATGCAGTACTCGCGGCAAATGTTTCGGCCATCTAGCCAGTCTACTCGCTTGTCAGCCAGGGCAGGGACGTGGGCACTGTAGAAGTAGTTGTGTCCGCGATAGTTGAACTCCTTCGGGCCTGTTGAGAAAAAGAGAACGGTATTTATTAATCATGGATAATTTCAAAGTTTTTAATATGAAGACAGTTGGGTCGGACCTGGCGAATTGTTGACGGTAATTTCATAGAAAAAAGACAAAACCGAGACGGAATTGTGCAGATATGTCCAAACATCGTGGGATCCACTTGCGACACATTATTGCGGTGCCCTGTGAATACGGTTGTCATGGAAACCGGGTGCAGCTCAGCTGACAGAGATGCATTTGAAAAGCCTCAAGACGGACCTCGAAACAGTCACCCATATCTCCGCAGCGCCAACTAGATTAGATTCGCTGCATGCAAAATATTTATAAACACAAAGCGGCAACCAGCATATTTTGTTGTTGTGCGCAAAGAAAAAGCGAAACCAATTGAGTAATGGTGAGAAAAATCTTCATGTATCCGCTTAGGCACGCTATCTCGGAGGGTAAAAAAAAACATAACGGACGTTTGCCCTGCGAAGTCGACAGTGGTGCGCAGGGCAAGTCGTATAATTTGCGCGCAAGTTTCGGTCCCCGTGATGTGCTTTTTGGCCTGACTAGGTAGGGTGAAAACGATTAGGCTGAGTGATTAATGTGAAGTTTGGTCGCGCGCTCGAGATAGCCACTGGCGCGGGTGATTTCAAAGAATTATGATTGTGGGAAACGGCGATTGGCGGAACAGCAACGAGCGCTCTCGATTCGACAGGGTTGATTGTAAAATTGAGCAAAAAAGTTCTTTTTCTCAATCTTTCGAAATGTAGTGGAACGCAATTGGCTGTGCAATGGTAACTATATTAATTTGATGGAAGCAAATTGGCCAAGAGGTGCGAGGTCAGCAGGGTGGAGTTCACGCTCTGTTGGAAGGCTTGAGATGGTAATTATTGATCTCCAGCTTCCAATGCGTCAGAGAGTATCTATATGAGGAGCAGTTTCAAATTTCAAGTAATGTGTAGAAAACCTCATATAAAAGTTTGCGAAGGGGCTATTTAGTAGATTACGTAACATCTATAACGTATCGGGAATGCATGTCAGACGAGCTAAAACGTGATGAAAAAAATAAATGTTCCATCCTTCTTCATGCAAAATGAAAAAGGTCACTTCTCTCACTCTTGTAAAGCAGCTCACGTATGCGCATTTTAACCTTTCTTTAAGTGGAAAAAATTTACAGTTTCCTTTGCAACGGCAAACCTCAAACGATACCAAATTGGAGTCCTATTGCGTGACTAGCAAACAAAATAGTCTTTGAAGTTTTTGTAATAAGATATTCAAAATTGGATATTTTGTCTTTCTTTGATATCTTTAACAAGCAGCCACCGTATCGCACATCTTGAAGAACGGACTCGCAAATTTGCATAAAGTTCAATCAACCTTAACTGGTTGAATTTTCGTAAGTCGGACAGCCCCGTGAAGCTTGACTCAACAACATCGCCACCATCGGGCACGCATGGAGACCCAAAGCAATCTGATACCGTCGCAGAGACCTTCAAACCCCGATGGCATGTGGCGATCACAAGGAGGGACAACCACATTCGTCATTATCATCGATAGGCAGGGCAACGTCCTACAATCGGTGGGCATGACAAGTGGAGTTGCGAATGACCTGCAAACAAGTCGTCCGACCAACTGTCAACGATGGCGGCATAACGCATAAATTATGTCCGTCACCTCTGTGTTGCTGCTGCTGCTGCGAGGCTGAGACTGGGCAACAATAAGATTTACCCACGAACGAAACATGCTTATCTGCATACATATGATTCATGTTGCGTCACCGACAGCCAGGGACTGATCGAGGTGATGTATTTTAAATGTTTTGCTTTGCTTTGTTTGTCTGTTTGTTTGTTGTTTTTTGCACCTTCAGAAGATGATAATTTTCGTAAGTCGCATTCACGCAGATGATGCGAGCTGCCTGCCGGGCACTTGAGAAATAAGGGGATGTACGGGTATTTGGGGCGAAAACCATGCAGTTTTGGATGAAATTTGACCTGTCAGCCACTAAAGAATGTACATACCTATCATACTATTTTTGAAAACCTTAGTTGAAATTTGTCTAAAGTAATCTGACACGATAGCAGCGCACTTAGACAGATTTGATTTTGCCGAAGGAAAAAGTCCTACGTTCAATGTGTGTCGATATGTGTCTGTTTGTATTAGTGAAACATATGTTTTGCATTCTGTATTTTGATAGTGTTTGTGCTACATTTGTCAAATAAACGTGTTTTCATTAATATGAGCATCCATTCTCTATAGCCGCGCATAAGATATGGCTTTGGTTTGTAGAATTTTCTTAAGTAAATTCTGCTCAAATTGCTTAAAAATGCCGAGAGGAAGAGTTTTGAGTGTGAAAGAGAAGGGAATGGTTGAAGCCTATAAGCAGGACGGTGTTTCAATTCGAGAATTTCGATATAGACTCAGCTGATCGGATAAAGTCATACGAAATTATTTGAAGGATCCAGAAAAATATGCTAAGACCAAACGAAAGCCGAAAAAATCGAAACTGTTACCGAGGAATTAGCGAAGCATTGTGAAATTGGCCTCAAATTCCACCATATCACTCTCTAAAATCAAGCCTACTCTCAGTTTGCCAGTCCAGTCCGGACATTATTAGGTCAAAAATGAACAAGGCTCCAAATCTGACCCCTGTGCATAAACAAAAACGAAAAGAATTCACCAGACTCAACATGGCACGCCTGTAGGACACGGCATATTTGTAAATTTCATGTTTTTTTTTAACCGAGTAACCCAACTACGTTTTTTTCGATTTTTTATTATATAAATGTTCATTTTTCAACTCTTGGTAATCTTTTTCGATGAAAAGAACTTCAATCCAGATGGTCCCGGTGGATTTACTGGCTATTGGTGAGATCTACGGAAGGAACCAGAGTACTTCTCCAGACGTAATTTAGAAGAAGGATCTCTAATGGCTTGGGTTGGATTTTGCACCCCAGGAAAGCTTAATTTGGCATTCACCTCTTGTAAGATGAACGCAGAGGACTGAAGAAAGTATTAGTTCTTGAAGTTTGTCACTTTTGGTGTGGCGCTAGCGACGATTTTAACATTTTAAGCTCGGTTCACAATGAACAATATTTTTTACAATATATCTTCTGCAAAACTACTACTAGTGCCAAGGTACTAGTAATTAAGATAAACCATTATAATACCTGCCTGATAAACAATGAAAAAATACTATCGTTGTGATTATCACCGCTCTAAGTATTAGACGGAAGATTTTTCTCTCGAATCAAATGAACGACATAACACGACAACTTCCGACGCGAATATTGTGTTTGCTGCATATAGCCTTCAAGAAAACCGTGCTGTCAAATAAGCACCACACGCAGTACCAAGTTTTCGGATTCACGATTGATGTTCGTGGATGACAGCCGCTTCAGTCCTGGGAGGGTTTTGTGTGAGGGTTTTAACAGCTGCTTAATTCCATTTAAAGCAAAGTCTCGTCGCAAAAAAATCGTGTTGCAACAAGATAATGTCAGCATTCACACCAGTTCGGCTACAAAATCCTGGTTTAACGACCGAAAAATCCTGTGGTGGCCAACCCGTAGCCCGGATCTAAATCCAGTGAAAAACAACTGGGGAATCATTGTTCGACGGATCGTCGCAAGCCTCAAAGCAAGCGTCGGGTGGGTACTGTCAATCGTCAACTGCGAAACAAAGTCATCAAGAACATTAAGGCAAACCCCAACATCTAAGACCGCGATTTGGCCAAAAAGTTTCGCACCGCACGCAGTACCGTACAACGGATTCGTCTCCGGGAAGGCTTCAAGTCATACCGTGCCTGCAGACAACCAAATAGGCATCAAAAGCAGAACAATGTGGCCAGAAAACTGTATGATCAGGTGTTGACAAAATTCAATGAAACCTATTGAAAGGCCGATTTCAAACAGCTACTGGGGCAAAACTTTTACTTGGCTACGGCTCGGGGAGATGTTCCTGCCAAATTCAAGTTTGTGTTTGAAGATAAATTTGCAGGTAAACACATGATTTGGCAAGGCATCTGTAGCTGCGGTAGGAAGACCAAGGTTTTTATCACTGATAAGACATTTATGTCAGAGCTGTACAGAACGGAATGTCTCCAAAAGCGAATATTGTCATTCATCAGATCCCACAATGAACCTGTCATGTTTTGGCCAGATCTTGCAAGCTGTCATTACAGTAAAACATTGCTAAAGTGGTATGAAACCAACGGGATTCAGTTTATACCGCAAGAACTCAACCCACCAAACTTTCCCCAGCTCAGACCAATAGAGAGATTTTGGGCTATTATGAAGAGGAAGCTGAAGGTGAGTGGCAGTGTCGTCAAAAGCATCAATGAATTGAGAAACAATTGGAATAAGATTGCCAAAACGATGGATGAGAATAATGTGCGCTGGTTAATGAAACGTATTCTGGGAAAAGTTCGCAAATTTTTTTTTTGTATTTTCTTGTAAGTTCACATAAAGTCGAACATTTTAGTAAAAACAGAATACTATTTTGTTAATCTATATCCGAAATATGTGCAATATTCTATATCCTAATTTTAACATGTATCTATTAAAAAACATAGGCGCGGCTATAAAAACTAGCCACTTAATTTCATGAATTTGAATCAATGAAGTCTTTTCTGTTGCAAATTTGCAACTCAGGTTTGAATTTCATACTTAAAAAAATCAATTTAAAACATATTACGGCGAAATGAAGTTTCATACCCGGTTTCCAAGTTACACCATAAACAACAATCAATATGCAACTAGCGATTTGAAATTGGTTCACTGTTGTAGAACCCCTTGGTCCGAATTACACCTTGAAGCCAGCACCTTGTTGTACATATTTGCGCCTTTGTTTTGATTTGCTGTGTTATTTTGACAGAATTTTTGAGAGTGTGTTCGTGTGAGTTCATTATTAGGGGCGCATTATTAAGCATGGGACCGAGCTTGAGACCTTTGTGCTAGTACTGACTGAGCCAAGAAAAAAATCGTTTTTGTATGGAACCTACTCTGCCGTGCCATAAACGTGTGTGTGGCTATAGAAACTAGTCGCAGTGTATGTCTGTTAACTCCTGACACTTGGGCCAACAACTCTTCCTCTAAATTTTTAATTTAATTGTTTCGTCGTCAAATTATTCATTTAAGCTAATAATAAATAATAAATAATGTAATTAAGTGATCACTTTGTAATACAATTACTACTTGATATTTTAAAATTGGGCACCCGCTTAAGGTGCCCGCCATACCCCAAATACCCCTACGTCGGTAAGTCACAACAAAACGCTGAAAAATCTCATTAATAATTAATGAAGCACTTGAACTTTTCAGCTACCCTCTGCCGCAGCAGGTAGCAGTGATTCATGCTTAGATGCAGAAAAACGTTGCTGTTTTGAGCTTGCGGGTTAACCTCCCGTGTACTTATGGGTAACCATTGGTGAAGCTTGAAATGGCACTGTACGTGCTAGCTTTAAATGCGACATTTTTTTTTTACCTTTTCCTAACGTGAGAGGAATACGAGATCAGGAAAATACGATAATGTTCACATCTTCGAAGGTTAAATAAGGGTTTGTTGATGGCTCAGTTTTTACATTTCAGAGAAATGCATGGAGCTTTAGGGTGTTCGTTTATATATCATCATGAAGAAAAAAAAATACAGGGTTGGCCCAAATAACTGAAGCAGTTTATTGTTTCAGTGCAGAAGTCTCCCTACACATATTAATGCCATCTGGTGCCTGGTTTCTGAAACATATATTTGTATACATTATTTGCTATTGCTGTAAAAGTTTGCATCAATAAGTAGTGCAAGGAGGAAGAATGGACTACAAGTGGGATCGAATTTTTCAGCTGCATTTGCAAGGTAAGAGACCTTGTCAGATATTGGTGGCTACAAGGAATGAAGAAGTATGGCGATCTTTAGCCAATTGTTCTGTTCGGAGTTGGAGGAACTTAGGCACAACCAAAATCAAGGAAGAGCCTGGTCGTCCACACAGTATTTTAGCACTACAGTTGGTGCAAACGGTACGTGAGTGAATTCGTCGAAATCCTTGCCGATCAGTGACAAAAATGTCCAAAGATTTCAACGTATAACGTAAATTCTTAAAAAATGTACTTAAAGAAGGATTTAAGATTCAAAGCATACAAAAAATATAAAACTTACGGAGGCAAACAAAACGAATATATGTCGGAAGCTCCTTTGCCGACACGGTGATTTGATCATTGTTATTTTTCAGAAGGGAAAATTTTGATGTTACAACTAAGGGAACGTCCATTAATTACGTCACGCAAAAAATAACTTTTTATGCCCCCCTCCCCCTTGTCATGTTGTTTGTATGGAACTTCAAATTTTTTGGTATGGATCGTCACGTTTTCCCAAATCCCCCCTCGCCCCTTACTGCGTGACATAATTAATGGATTTTCCCTAAGTTTTTAGCCAAAGAATGCTAGAATCTATCCAACCTCGATCCAGGAGGATCCTTCATCAGTTCGAGTTGTTTCACGATATCAAAATCATACATCCTTTATGGTTTCAGGAGCAATATCATCGGAAGGTCACTTTCTTCTACTTTTCATAGAACAATTTGTTAAAACAAATAGTAAGTGGTAAACTTCAACAATGTTTAGAAAGGACATTTAAAAAAACGTATTTCAACCATTTTTAAAGGCCGCACATGAACTTTCCATTAGGATTCTGCTCCCTCACATTCAGGAAAAGTTACACAGACCATGTCAACCAATTTGCCGGACATTATCCCGTAAGAATTATGGTCGGCTTCTTTGCCAATCGCAAATCCTTTGGATTTCTCCATTTGAGGCACAATGGAAAAGAAGCTTAAAAACCCCAAACCAATGGGCATTGAGATATTCAACGCTACTCTGCAGAAAATGTGGAATGAGATTTCAGAATTAGAGATGCATGCCGCTTTTTTGATTAATCACTGTTAATCGTTAAAGCAAAAGGAGACCGAGTTTGAATATTAGAAAGAGAACGCACAAAAAAAAAAAAAAAAACCATAAAACATTCTTTCAATTCATGTTGTGTTTTATTTTGGCTTCACTTAATTGGGCCAACTCTGTGCAAAATCTCAAATTTATTGGCGCATCTGTCCAAGGACTTGAACACCGATGAAATTGTTATTAAAGTCAGTTGATCATTAGTGTGTTGAAAAAGGAATATCGACAAAATTAAGGAACTTGTTGGTAATCGTTTAGGCTTTGTAAGCAGAAGGTCGTTAGTTGAATCAACAATCAATATGCAACTAGCGATTTGAAATTGGTTCACTGTTGTAGAACCCCTTGGTCCGAAGTACGCCTTGAAGCCAGCACCTTGCTGTACATATATGCGCCTTTGTTTTGATTCGCTGTATTATTTTGACAGAATATTTGAGAGTGTGTTCGTGTGAGTTCATTATTAGGGGCGAATCATTAAGCTTGGGACCGAGCTTGGGACCGATGTGCTAGTACTGAAAAAAAATCGTATTTGTTCGGGACCTACTGGTCTTAGAGTTAGTCAATGTTTGAATCCCAATTCCTCCGTATTGGAATATGTCATATAATAAGCTGCTCGTGGCGTTCCGCACTACACGAACTTTCCTCGACAATACGATTAGATTTTCTCAGTTAGTCCATCCGATCTCCAATAATTTCTTCTTCTATAGACTGTCCCGATAATTATAAATACATTAATGATTAACCGTCAATTAAAAATGCGTGTTGTATTCAACCAACGTTTGGTTGCGTCTTGTTGATTACATCTTAATTAAACTGATGTTGTCATTTATTTTTGCACGGAAATTAGCAAATGCGTGGTCTTTCGCCCAAGCAAAGAAACCGGAATTTGGACAAACGGTACACCGTCACTGGTCTTTCGATCAGAAAACTGCCTTATAAAGAAGGCATGAGCGTCGGAGCAGTTCAAACCGTACAACGAAAGTATCAATAACAGTGTTCTTTCGTAGATTTCCCGAAACAGAAAGGTAAGGGACTATTTCAAGCGTCATCCTTCAGCATCAGTCCAAGATGTGGCAAAAAAGCTAAGTTCTTCGGCGACTAATGTTTTGAGTGCCAAGGAGAGAATGGGCCTGCAGAATCGTCGGAAGCAGAAGCCAAAATAAAGCACCAAACAGGCTGAATCTGTGAAACCAAGGGCTCGAAAGCTGTACGATAAACTGCTTAAACCAAAAAATCGCGCTGTGTTATCATGGACCATGAAACTTACATAATACTCGATTATAAAACTCTGCCGGGACCACAGTTTTATACCTCACCGAAGGGAAAAGATGTTCCTGGATCAGTGAAAGCCATTTGAACCGAAAAATTCGGCAAGAGATAATGGTGTGACATGCCATACGCGGATGTGGGAAAATATCTAGTCATTCATTACGACAGACACAATGAATGATCAAATCTACGAATAGAAGTGTCTGCAAAAAAGGTTGCTATCCTTTCCCAAACTGCATAACAAACCTACAATTTTTTGGCCTGATCTTGCGTCCTGCCATTACTCTAAATATGCACTAGAGTGGTACAAAAGGAACAATGTCACATGTGTACCAAAATATATGATTCGACCATACTGCCCGGAGATTCGCCCAATCGAAATTTTCTGAGCTTTGACGAAAGTAAAGCTGAGAAAACAAATGAAACCAGCGGATACTGTTGAAAAATTTAAGAGAGATTGTCCAGAAGTGGTGAAAATGGTAGAAGAAAGCACTGTGCAGAAGCTTATGAGTAGTAATAAGAAAAAGATAACGCGCCTATCCTACGAAAAATCAAGCAAATTGAAATGAAGATTGAAAGAAAACATTGTTGTTTACTATGTTTGCGAGTAAAATAAAAGTCGCAGAAAAGTATTTTTTATTTGAGAAACAAAGTGTGTTTATATTTTCCAGAACAGTCTATAGCAATGACACATTTTAAAAAATTTACAAACAATCGAAATCTTTCATGTAGAAATCTAAAATTTTTGTTAAGAAACCACGGTCTGCAATTAAAAATCTGAAAATATTTTATCCAAAAATTTAAAACTCCATTAAAACTCCAGGAAAGCTTTTTTTTATTTTAGCATAACAAAAATTTAAGGTAAGCAATAAAAATTGCTAAGCTACACATAAAAATAAAACCATTTTCAAAGAAAAGTTCATAATTATTACTCATGTACCTATAATTAGAAACAAAAAACTATTGAATATTCATTATTATTCATTTTGAACGTACAATATTCGTTTTCAGAAAATTTGTTCTTTATGCTAATATAGAATGAAATTCAACTTAAAATAAAGAATACATCAGTTAAGCAAATACGACTGACCCAGCGTATAACAAGAAAAAAACAGTCATGAATGAAATTGTAGAAGTGTGAGTCAAACACGTTTTAATCACAATAAAAAGGGAAGGTCACATTCACTCAAGTTGTTGTTCAACAGTTTTAAAATTTAAAGTAATTTAAAATGCACTTTCTTCTTTCTTTTCTTAAAATATTTTGAAATCCCAACGAAAGTATGGGTGAAAGTGGTTTGATTGAGCACTATTGATAATTAAAACATTTATCACGTGTGACATTAACCGCCAGCTGGTCAATTGCAAATATGCATTCGATGATACTCCAATGGAAGTGTACCGCGTTAAATTGCTTGGAAGCTTCGATCATAGAGCATTTTGAAATGTTAATATAACCGTTATCAGGTCCAAAGGAAACCCTCAAATTTATCACACCGTAAACTACTACTCATCATCGCAACATTTTGCCCTCAATGCCGCGTCCTTCAGCCCTGCTAGGGGACTCATTCTGCCGTCCAACAAAGCATTAAGCAGGCGATGACATTTTGGATGGCACGTTACTACTTCGCTGGCACGCACACACCACACACTCGATCGGTTGATCTTCACACGATCTTCGGTGCGTCTTTAGCCATGTGGGGAGACTGTGGACCGGGCCGGTGTGGCGGTACTGCGCGTGGCCTATAGTGCACATGATTTATTGAATATATAGGCAGACAACACACGGCTCAACGACCAGCTGACAGGAACATGCCATCTTGGCCGATTGGGGACAAGTGCAGCAGCACACCTTCAACATTGAAGTGTGCTGTTGAATACCCCTTCAAAAAGGCAGACAGCACAGCAGCAACGAACCCGCCCTGCACCGATATTGGTTAGCCTCGAAAGGTCATAATTAATCTGACCCAGATGGCAAAATATGGAAAAGGAGTAAGAAAAAACCTGTACGCCGCGGCCAGTACAACAGGTTACTAGAGCCAAGGGTGAAAGGATGATGCATTGGATTCCACAAGTTGGTCTCATGGTATGATCGTATGTCGAAAGAACTACCAACCGGTATTGGTTGTGGCTCTGTGCTGCGCAGCATCAACCAACGTTACTTCATATTATCGTGATCATGGGATCGATCAACAGACCAGACAGCATACGCTATACTAGTATTGAGTGTAGCGCGGGGAATTGTGTCGTGGCTAGTTTGACTCGAGCATTGCACTTAAAATTAGCGTTTGTTACGGTTTAATTTTAAGTAGCAGAAAAGGTCACGAGATTTGTGATCTTTGAGTACACTGTTCAGCTACCTCCAGGTTTACACAACGGTCGCCAGGCAGCTGTTGTTGTTGTTGTTGTTGTTCTTGAAGATCAATCCAGATATAAGTTGGTGGTTCTTCGCCCGAACGAACACGGCACATGCTTGCTCAAGTAGCGGTAAAATGCATAATTAAGGTATGTTTTGAATTAAGCCAAACATCGCACAAAGCCGCGACCTTGATCTCGATTTTCAAGTTGCAATTATGTTACCGTCCAGAGGAGGATTGGAACGAGCGGTTTGATTCCATATACAAAGTGTATAATTCAAAGCTAAGGGCTGTCGATTTGAATGGGAATCGTGATTTATACAGACAGTCGGAAGGTCAACATGCATGGTCTTGGCTGTTGTTTGGTAAAAACAGAAAGACAGTGACACAGAATCCTGCTAGGATAAAAACAATCAAACCTTCAAGAAAGGTAATTAATTGTGTCAGAGAGACATGCATTGAGCTCTACATTAATAGTATCTTCAAGTGGAAAATTATGTTTTTCTATTCAAGTTTAATCAACTTATCTGAATCCTAGAGAGTTTGAGCTGTTTATTGGAATACCTGTACTTAGAAATGGTAAGAAAAAATACTGTTTTCCATTTAATTCCAACTACCTTTGCTTATCTTGACAGATACGCGTATTTCGTCTACAATGTGCAGACTTCTTCAGTGTCTCGTACTCGTGTTATTAGTACGAGACACTGAAGAAGTCTGCACATTGTAAACGAAATACGCGTATCTATCAAGATAAGCAAAGGTAGTTGGAATTAAAAGGAAAATACTAATTTTTCTTCCCATTTCTAGCAATTTATCTGGTTGATTTTTCTTGAAAGCTAAGCGAAAAAATCTAATGTTCAAGAAACTTTGCATTATCGTGTTTCGCATACCGTCATTCACATTTGTGCTGTTTTGTTTTGTAAATATTGTATCCTGTTAGGATTTCCGATTTCTCGTTAGGTTATTCAGTTTCATTAATTGAGAAAACGCCACATTTGCTAGTAATAAAATTAAGACATTTATCATTGTTATTCTTTAACCAGGGAAACCGGATAATTTCTGCACAATTGCTGGTCTAACTGGTTCAGAATTTGATGAACTAATGGTGTTTCCCATACTGGAAATTCTGCTTTACTACCACGAAAAGTGTTGCCATCTGCGAGAAAAATCTAGAGCTAACAGATTTGGAACTGATTATATCTGTGTAACTTATTGTTCTTGAAAAGAAGCAAAAAGCTTAATTCCTAGAGATTAAATGTTAAATAAAATAACAACTAGTGATGCTCACTGAAAATGAAGGTGTTTTGAAGTCAAAGAAACAGCCAAAATCGTAAAATATTAACTTGTGCCAAGTGATCTAGTATTTGGGCGTTCGCCTGACCCGGTTTCCAGCTTATTCAGCACAACTAGCACATACATGTTGAAGGAGATGTTCGCTCATCACCATGAGGCACCAAGAGTGAACAACAATGTTTTTGGCTAGAATTGAAAGATATGAAGAGGAAGTTTTTTTTGATAGTTCCGCTAGTGTGCGGCAGGCTCGGAAACATAGCAGATGTTTTAGGAAAATTGAGCGAAAAGGGCATGTGTACAGTGGTACTCGAACCAACGACATTTTTGCCTAACATCCCACTGCGGGGTAGGTTAAAGCACGGACTAAGTCCGCCACTTCAACAGGCAAAAATGTCCGGTTGGAAGACGCTCATGTACCACTGTGGCTTGTATAGTTATTCTAGCGACTTTAGTGATCGTCTTTAGTGATCGTCAGTCGGTGCGAATCAAAACAAACCCAAAAAAGGAGAGAGTTCCTCTCCCATGTGCGCATCAGTAAACAGAGTGCACACAATAGATCGCTAGAATAACTATACAAGCCACAGTGGTACATGAGCGTCTTCCAACCGGACATTTTTGCCTGTTGAAGTGGCGGACTTAGTCCGTGCTTTAACCTACCCCGCAGTGGGATGTTAGGCAAAAATGTCGTTGGTTCGAGTACCACTGTACACATGCCCTTTTCGCTCAATTTTCCTAAAACATCTGCTATGTTTCCGAGCCTGCCGCACACTAGCGGAACTATCAAAAAACTTTCTCTTCATATCTTTCAATTCTAGCCAAAAACATTGTTGTTCACTCTTGGTGCCTCATGGTGATGAGCGAACATCTCCTTCAACATCATAATCGTTACTCCTCGCACGGAGAATATATAAAATAACAATTAATGTATGTAGCACATACAATTAAGTTATTCGGACATAGATAGATTAAAGATTAATTCACCTTTTTATAGGGTTATGGGATGTGATGACAGTTTAGCCCCTGTAGTCGGCTTATATATCAAATATGTCATAAATTCAGCAAAAATTGATCAATATTATGTTGACATCATTATGATCAATTTATTTTGAAGCAATTTAGAGGTTCTACGCAGAATTAAAGTTATACCCTATCGTGAGATTCTGGGTTTTGATTGAGAATTTTTTTTTGCTCAAAAAAGGGCATATATAAACAAAACGACTTTTCAAAACCTGTAGATGATTTTTTTAAAAATTGGTTTGTTCTTTTTTTACGCCAAAGGACTTTTTTTCGCGTCATCCTATTGTACACTCTTGAGACTGTTGACACCTAACACCTAGTTTGCAACATTTTCATATCAATTTTCCGATTTTGCTTTGACGGCGTTTAATGCATTCTGAATGATGACATGGGTTACTGTTGTAGAGCTGTTGAATTCATGCTTCTACATTTGATTCGTTTTTCCTTTCATCACTAGCATCCAATTCCAAATGATTGTTCTTTTGATTTATATTTAATCCTGATTGTCACTTTTTGGAACCATGTATTATTTGTATTATTTTAATCCAGTTTCAAACAAAATGTTTTAATTATTGCATTCAGAAGGGCTAACCATGTTTATGAAGTTAAGGAAATTTCTGCTTCTGTTTTGTTGATTAATCGATATCCAATTTTCAAACGTCTGAATCTGTTTGTTTTCCAATTATTATTTCACTGAATGTGATGATATATGATAAATAGGTCCTTGAATTTTAATCTGATTTCGTTTTCAGTACTGAGTCATATCGATATACTATTTTTTTTAAAATTAATTACACATACCCAAAAATGCTGCTGATTTTTAATTGTCTATATTAGAACAACCGTTTAACATGCAGTTTAAATGGAGCGGTTGCCGAATAAAACAGAGTTTGCTGACAATATCAGCCTTCAATTGAAAACTTTGCGGTTTAGTAAAACACTTTGACAATTCTGTTGAATATAATTATTAGAAGAGGAACAAGGAACAAATAAATGTATACAAAGAAAGAGTTAGATGTGTACATTGCACACAGAGGAGGAATTAAGAAGTAATAATTTATAATGCAATACCCACTTAGTGATGGAACATACTTAATACAGCGCTCTTAGTGGATGTTTTTGGAAACTCCAAAGAGTCCATTTATTAGCAATTACATAAACAATAACAGTGTATTTTTACAGTTCATGAAACGCTCTCGAAGCCATGCAATAGGATTGTAAGAAAAATCACGCGCAGTCAACTGTAAAATCCATAGTGGCCCACGTCCAAACTGGCTAAAGTGTAGAATTTTCCTACACTCTCGTTTCATTGTACTCAATTTTTGATGTTATCTCTTTTTCTCTTACGGAAAAGTTACTCAATTTTCGTAAAAAGTGGATCTACTCAAAAATTGAGTTGATCCACTTTTTAACGAAAATTGAGTAACATTTCCGTGAGAGAAACAGAGATAGCATTCAATTGTACTCGAAGCTTGAGTAAAATGAAACGGGAGTGTAGAAATCTTAACGACGACTGTAAAGCAAAATTTAACAAGGCAAATGGTCAAGGAGGTGTCCCTGTCAGAGTCAAATTTGTTTTGCGGATAAATTCGCACACAAGTATATGTTCTGACGAGAAAACTTGCAGCTGAGGCAAGAAGAGAAATGTTTTCGTCACTGAGAAAATAATGAACTTGGAGGTTTACAAAACCAAATGTCTCCAGAAACGAATTCTGCCCTTCCTTCAGTCGCACGATTGTCCAGTGACATTTTGACAAAATCTTGCGAGTTGTAGTACAACAATGGTACAATGACGGAGTCTAGTTTGTTTTGAAAACCCTCAATCCGCCCTCTTGTCCACGGATAACTACTGGGTAGCAGTGTTGGAAGAATCATTTTCAAAAAACGTTCACTCTTTACTCAGTGCAAGATATATCACCGAGGAACTTCGCACTCGAAGTTCGCGAACGAACTTCAATCTAAAGTTCATGAAATCGCAGGGTGAGGAACCGTTTCAGTTCTCATCGCGAAAGATCTTTTGTTCCTCCATCTCACAACGTTTTACTCGTATTCGAGATCCGATCCAACCAAATATCTCATCGGCTTTGTTCTCTTTCTCTAGTGAGTATGTGTAGGCAATCTTCACGGGAGTTGTGATGTTTGTTTTTTTTAAGTATTGTGCCGCCAAAAATGTCGAGTGGTAGGAAACTTCTGCTGGTATGGCGTGACGCATTGAGGACAAATTCAACCAAACCTCCCCGGCCACACAGTCATCATGCGGGATGTAATTTAAGGGAGATATCTTTCTGTCTAGATTTCCTTTCCATGAAATGCGCAGCAACGGGAAGTTCGCAAGTGAAAAGGTAGCGCACGATGAACTGATATTTTTGTGAGAATTCCAACACTGCTGGGTAGTTATGAAGAGAAAACTTAATGCAACAGCTACAGTCATCAAAACGGCAGCCCAGCTGAAAAATTGGTGCACGTTTTGATGGGTCATATTGAAGAAAAAAAGTCAAGAATTGCTTCGCAACGAGTAGTTCGTTTCGTACTTTTTCTTAAAATATAAGAAATAGTATGCACTTTTGTGAAAACCGTGTTCAAAACCATCAATTTAAATTAGAAATAGACCTCAATAGACCTCGACAACATTAGTCGGCAGTGTTTCACTTCCATCGAATTTTATTGAATTTTATAGATTTTGCCTCGCTGAATCCAAATATGAGCACATAATTGCTGTTGAGAAAAATGAGATATAACTTTACATAAACACGTATTTCCATCGAAGTATGTTTTACAACTGCTAAATATGTTAAACAACAGCTAGAATAATGGCCGCGCCCTTTATATGTTGGGCTTGTGTTTGGAAGGAATGTATCACTCTGAATCTATTTATGATTCACAACACAAATCCATACACAGTTTGGATCGGTTTTTTTTACAAAACTACAATTTTCTGTAGAAACTCTGCATACCTGTTGTGAAAAATTGGATTTTATATTCGCCTTTTGAATGTTGGGTTTGAATCATAGGGAATGGACCTCCAATAGATTTAGGTACATATGTTTTTCCAATACGTGAAATTAATAAGAAAAACTGGTTCTTATTCACGAAACTGCGCATTTTCATGAAAAGTGTGTGTTTCTGTTTGGATAAGTTGGATACTACCCTTTGAATGTTGAGCTTGGGTTGTATGGAGTGAACCTTCCTGAATCAATTGGTGCTCACATATGTTTTCTGTCGCTTATGATTGATGAGTAAAACGGGGTTTTATTGACAAAACTGCCAATTTTTATGAACATTCTATACCGCAATTCTGAGTTCATATTCTGTTCAACCAGGCAAAATCTATAAGATGGAAGCAAACAAAGGTTTCTGTTTTGCCGACTAGTGTAATTAATGTAATACTTTCAAACTTGCGTAACTTGTTTCACACTTGATTATTTAAATTTCACGTAGTTTCTCTTTAGAGTGCATTGTTTACATCCGCTCAGTTGTGCAGTGGTCAGTGCGATTTCGGTCGAGATGGAAGAAAATCAGCAAACTAACAGTCTCAAAAACGGTTTTTGCTGTTTTTTCAGACAGCGTTATCAAAAACAGTTTTTTTTGGTCCGAATTTTCCTCATGCCACTTCTCAACAACCGTGCAGATGTGGTATGTGGCTAATCCTGTTCATTCAGTACCGAAAAATGTAAACCCACGGAACTACCCTGAACTCTTTTCGATGAAAAGGAAAGGATGGAGGGCTTCAATCTAAAATGTCGAGTATTATACTCAAAGTAAAATTTAACCAACGTATGTAAGCTGAAATACATACATACACGCACTTGCTGTAGAAATTTGGTTTCATTTTGATAACTTCAAACAATTGACAAATCAATTAAAAGCGTTACAATACTTATCGACACACCCTTTTGATAAAATAATCCGCTCATCACAGCTGTCTCATGGAACGCCTTAGTTGCATCTTCAAAAAGGGTGAGTGCACAAAAATAAGTTTTCTTTTTTTTTAAACTGCTATTGAACTAAATCAAAAGTCAATAATTACGAATGCAACTATCACCCTTGTTCTGTTATAATCTAGTATTAGACTATAAATCGAAACGCTCTTAAAAATGCAAAGCATAAACAAAACTGAAAAAAAACAGGATCCCTCAAAAATTGTTTTTACATTTGGAAAGGATTTTGACCTGAATGAAAAATATACAACTTTAAAATCGAGTTCTCTACGGCAATGTGTTTATGAGAAAATTACCTTTCATTCTTTCATAGATTATTTGGTTAAATCTCAGAAGATGTTTGCATATCGAAAAGGTACAAAGAAAAAAAAAAATACGAAAATATGCAAGGAAAAGTATTTGAACAGTTTTGAGATTATTTTCTATCAAATAAAGTGCGATGCATTCGTTCAGCTGCACCACAAAAAAAAACAGGGTTTATGTTTTCTTGCAGTGCATTTGTTAGTGACTTCTTGCATAAAGCTCAAGCTCTTTCTATTCAAACATCTTCCTGCTGTTGATAAGGTTTAATGCTTATTTTGGGATATTTACTGTTTCTGGCATGTTGCGTTCGTTTGGACGCAATAATTGTTCACTATAGTAGAACACCTACTAATATCTTCGTTTTTGTTTTGATTCGCCATATGATATTTCGACACAATATTTAATTCCGAAAGGTACTGAAAGGCGCAAGAGTGTATAGCAGGCTGCAATGTGTACTTCTGAACCAGGGGTTCTACAACAGTGAAACAATTTCAAATCGCTATTTTCATATTGATAGTTGATATTACAGTACTTTAATAGCCAGCTTATAGTCCAGATTGTAACCCAATTGAGATCCTTTGGGGCATTCTGGCAGCAAAGGATTATGCAAATAGACGCCACTTCAGCACTGAAGCCGAGTTAAAACGATGCATTAAGGGATGCTGGGAGCAAATTGATCGTAAAGCCACAGACAGACGTTTGACTTGATCTCATTTACCTGTGTAAAAACATGGCTTCCCTCAAGATATCAAGTAGCAATAACATAATAGATGGCGCCACAGAGTTTTTATTTCATTGGTAAGAGAAAAATGGTTTGCCGGTGGCGCTACTGGGCAACATGATTGCAACGTAATTCTATTTGAAATTTTACACAACAAATTTGAATTGTTCTACTCGAGCTTGAATGTCTGCACGTGATAAAACGATTCAAAAACTTGTAACTTGAATGCCAAAGAGAATCTTCGAGGTTATGAAGAGCAATTATTTATCCAATGATTATTATATTTACCTTTGATAAAGTTTGTTTCTAAAGGATTGAAGTTAAAAAAAACATTTGATTTACGCCAATCTATTATAATACCAACATTTGTTAATAGCTTTCTGCGTATTTAAACTATTGCCATTTTGTTCAGCTTGTATTTATCGTTAAGGCTAGTATGCAGCTTAACAGTAATATGCATTAGGATAGGGCAAGTAATTATCAAGAAATGCTTTAGCGGTCGGAATTACTTACCTTGTATGCAGCTGAAAAGAAGGGCAAACTTCGTAACGTTAGTAACGCCTGCCCATGTAATCTTAATGGGGCTGTCACTTTTTCTTGCGGAACAATATTGAGGAATTTATCTTGAAAAAAGAGGAAGACATCGAGTGGTGATAAATCTGGCAGCTCCCATGTTAAAGTATAGGACGAAACATTTAAAATGCTTCTAGAAAATTCAAATGAAATTCTAATTAAAAGCGGTTTGTTTTATGATGTAAGAAAAATTCAAAACTGTACAATAGGGGCATTATTTTAATTTTATTTTGCTAAAAATGTCTGAAAAATTCCTCAATTCTATTCGATTATTCTGCAAGGAAAACTGACATGTCACCCATATTGGAGTAGTTGGCAAAATTACTTCGGTAGAATTGGCAAAAATTACTTCCGGTAAAGACCTTGCCAGCTGCATACTAGGCTTCATAAAAAAAAATATAGCAACATAGCAAGCCTGAAAGAATATTTTCTTGTTTTGGTCATTCTTTTGTTCTATATACTCATCTCTGTGTGACCCTGAAAAAAAATGCTCATGAAACAGTGGAGACTGCCGAAAATGCGAGAGCTCCCGTACACGCTAAGATAAGATTACCGAAAATTACGTTTTAATTTTACCGAAAATTAGGTTTTGGTAGTAAAACCTAAAATTTCGGTAAAATTTAACGACCGATTTCGATAAATTTTACTTATTTATTAAAGTGGATTTTCAAATGCTTACGTATTTTTTTTACATAAATTTGGTTTAAAATTTTATCACTGAGAATCAACACTACCGCCATTGCGAAGTTTATGACTTATTGCAATTGTACCGCCTCCTCACCTTCAGGCTAAACAGTTTCGAATTTTGATTTAAAATAAAGAAAGAAACCAGCTGTAGAGACTGAGATTTGTGGCAGCCAACCCGAAGGGTGAGTAGAAATATTTACCATAAGCGGATCATGAAAATTCCGGAGAAATTTGTAAAGGCGAATGGTTCTGTGCTTGTAAATAAACATTCCCATAGTCGATTGCTAGCCAATAGTTGCGGGCTATAGTTCAATTCAGGACACTAACAGCAAAATTCTATAGAAGAAACTGAGCTGTAATTCGTGAAAAATTGACGATTGGAAAGTTTGTTTACAGACGAAGAAACGGCTTCGCAAATTTCTACAGAATTGAAATAATTACCTCATTCCAATGAAATATATTTTTTTATCATTCAATTGTAAATCACTAGAAATATGGAGAAATTGACATGATTAATCGATGCGGATACAAGGAAAAAACTGGAAGGTAAGTTAATTATTCAATTTGTATGTAAATCATTCGACGAATCTCTACAATTGAAATGAATTGCACTTGATTCATATACACATACTAGTTTATTCTATATATTTCATGATCCAATGCTCTACCACCAGGAGAATACCCTTACATTATTTGTCTGGCAACTGTACCAAAACAGGGAGAGTATTATGTGTATTTACATGGAAAAATCATATTTTGTGGTCAGCAAGCAGCCATGTCTACTTTGAATAAAAATACTTGGAAATAAAATACCTAATTAAAGCCTGTTCACATTTTTCTGATCCGTTTAGTGGGGAATAAATCCGAAAAAAATAGATCTTACAACCTGGCTTTAAACATTTTTATTATAGCATTCCAAAAACCCAAAACAGAAAAAGAAAACTTAATTTTCGGTTAAAATAAACGATTGCAAATAGTTAATTATTAACGTTTTTTGCTTGTCACCAACAGTACCGAAATTTAAGTAATCCATGTTTACCGATAATTTCAGTATGTTCGCTTTTGTGCGGTTATCGGTATTTTTTTACCGAATTTTCGGTACTCTGGTCTTAGCGTGTATGTATTTGACAGAGACGCGTTAAAAATTAATGGTTGAAAACACGTTTTAGAGTTATCAAATTGTCGCCACATTGGCTGACGTGTGTTTCCAACTCGTGTTTTCGAAGGAACAAATCTCGATCAATCTTAAGCTGAAGATCCTGTTATTTTAATTTTATGCCAGCTGCAACACAGAAAACAAAATAAGAGGTTCTCTGTTGTTTGTCATTTCCTTGTTGAATTATGTGCATGTTCAATCGCGGAATGGTAATGAGATAGGATTCGAAATGCGAAATGCGTATATGTTCAATAATATATTCTGGCATCTTTTCTGATTTCTTATTATTTACTTTTAAGGAAAAATCACAGCTTCAATGCATATCTCCTGGCACAAGAAATCAAAAGGGCCTTAGTAAATGATGCCACTGAACACAGGTTTCTTCTTAACGGTAATAGCACCATGTACTAGCTCCCTTGATTAGATCTACAATAGCCTTTAGTTATAATGTCGTGGTTATAAAGCATATGTTGACATGCCATCCTCGTTATGTGGCACATTTCTCCTAATCTATTACCGAAAACAGCAGTTTTTTCAACGATAAACCCTCAAAACGATTTATGAAGTTTGAATTCTTAAAAAAATTATTGGAGTTATTTCTTTGCGTATGAGGTCTATCACGCTATTTGCTAATTCAGCTGAAACACGTATGGCAAGTACACTTTTTATCATTCACATATATTTATAAAAAAAAACCAACTAAGCCGGCTTAAACTCGTTCAAGCCCCCAGCCAGAAAACGGAACTAATCCCGCTGCGCCAGGTGTGGTTAAAAGTGCTTGGTAACGCAATCGACAGCAAATCACACTGTCATGCACGTGATTTGCCAGTCGGTCGGGAATCGCGTTCCCGAAGCACAGCCCGGGCGCACTCCACACATCCGGGATCGCACGGCGATAACATTGGAAAACGGCACCTGCACACCCCCATCTTCTATCAGCGGTCGAATTCCAAACGATCACGATAGGCTGGCACACGGGAGATTCAAATGGTCTTTTGCTCATGCTGCCTTCAAGATTCTTGCCTGCCAAGGTGCTAACTCATTGCTGGCGGATGCTGTCTCGCTGTGAAAAGATACCGAATCCTACGTGAACTTGACTAAGTAGGTATTTTATGGTGCGCTAATTTGGAACGAGAAAGAGAGGGAGGGAAACAAGTCACTGTCGAACGACAGCGGCGAATTTAACGCGTAACGAGAGGGGATCTCGGCTGCATGGAATGAAGATCAGCGTTCGAACCCGCCTCCTCCTGAGTGGATAGTTTAGTTCCATCGATATGAGCTCATATGCATTTACGTGAACTTGAGAACCTGACGCGACAACGTTCATCTGCGGGGAACGAGAAGTAAGAACGAAGATGAAGAAGACGTGATGCGGATGATGTATGCGTGGAGGAGACTCCGGCTGCCTCTTCGTTGAATTAAAATTCAAGGCCTTTCAGAGTAGTAATTTAAACACGGCGCTAGTTGAGGAGATTTATTTTTTAAGACTTCACAGTGTGGATTCAGAACTTATTTTGTCGCTACCCTCTGAGTTGTCCCATCTATGGTTTGTGGGAACTTATTTTGTTGGTAAAAGTTGTAACGTTTTGACGTCAAAATTTCTTATTTCTTTTCGAAATATTTATGATTACTTGGATACTATTTCCATTGTATTGCAAACTAAAGTGATAAAGTTGAGTTGCCACTGACTTGATTGGGACTATGACTCCTAACCCTCCGGTTCTCAGTTTGATAGTTAAATTTCCAATTCGTCGTGAGAGGGGTAAAAAGGTCGTCTGAAAATACCATATCTTGTAACTGGATTTTCGACACGCACGACCAGTTCTGCATACGTTTGTTCTGTAGCAGTGAGCGTGCGGAGACTGTCTGAGATGTTGTAAGAGCCGGTTTGTTCGCTCTTCATTCAAAATCTATAGTTCAACTGATGGACATTCGAGTCATTTTAATGCACTGGTAGGGTAGGTGAGGTGGGTGTGGGACGAGTTGTAGTTACTTACGTGACGCGCATTTCTCCGGCACCGGCAGTGATAGGAATCGGCCCGGCTTCTGCTGTGGTTGGTTCGATTTGACTTCATTGATGGCAGGCTTTGGTTCGGCTAGGCAGACGGCGATCAGTGACGCCAGCACTAATATTAGTAACTTCATCTGAAAGTAACAACACGAACCCGGTTTTTAGAACATGATTGGTCATTGCTTTAAGCAAGCTAACGATTTAGAGGTAGTGATTAGTACGTGTAGGATTTGCGAATGGCGTGATTTTGGGACACTGTACACAGTAAAAGAATATAAATTTTATTTATCATTAAAATAGTCATATATTTAAACATAATCTTATATCGAACAGCCATCAAACACGAAATGTCTCGGAACTTGTCACGGGTTGCTATACTATAATTTGCGTCCTACACAGAAAAAAAATGATGAATTTTGTTGAAATATACCCTTGTTCAATTGCAAACGAAAGCAAGCATAAACAATAAAATTGTTTACAATCTTTCATACAACAAATCGTATTTGGGCGACTTCGGGCTTAAATTTACATGAAATATCCCCCAAATTTAACAATTCATTTATGTGTATAAAATAACGCATAAAATTTACATGCTTCTTTCGAACTTTGTATGCTCTGTTGATATGTATTAAATTGAACGAACTTTTTCTCATGCCGTGTAGTAATGAATCAAATGTATGTCAAAATTTACGTTTCTCAAGTGTGTTAGAAACAATAGTTTTACACTAGATCAAGCTTCTTATAAGCTGAGTATTATGGAAAATTGAAACTTGGAAGATCAACGAATTTCTCAGAACAGCAAAAGCTGGGATGCATTGGCCAGACATAATTCATGCCGATGTATAACATTTCAATTTAATGGGAAAAAACATAACGGGAGTGCACTGAAAAATGAAAAGGATTTCAATACTTTTCCTTCCAAACAAAAAAAATCATATTCATCGTTAAATTTTGGACCTTAAAATAATGTCAGCGAAAAAGTTATAATGTAGAAATAATTCAACAAAACCGATTGTTTATCTCACTATGATAATATTTATGCATTTAAAACCATTGATCAAAATGTTAATTCTCCTTTTTGTAAATGGCTCAAACTTTCTGTTTGAGCACCCGCCATCTGATTCCGTACGATATCTTCCGATACACTATCGGTGGTGATTCTTCATCTTCTCTTAAAATCGTCGATCTCATTTGTATTCTTCTTAGTTTCAAAGGGTTTCCACTTTACCAGAGCCCAGTATTTTTCTGTCGGATGAAGTTTTGGACAGTTAGGGGGATTGCCTATTTGTGTGTACCTCATACCATTTTAAGACGGATTTTCAGTGTCAAGAGGCCAAGACAGAGCTAGAGAGTCGTGGCTTTATATAAACGGTAGCTACCGCTTATGCAGACACTTTTGCTCGTACACATCCTTAGTGATAGTACTGATAGAGATGTACCATTTGGATTTTCGGCCACTACTACATATGGCTTGCCAAACAAAATACTTTATGGGGAATTTAAGAAACTGCGCGAGCGAAAAGTACAGTTCTAGGATTTTTTTTCAAAAGGACGAATCTAACAATGAGAGATTCTCTTCTCTCTCGCTCTCTTTCATAAATTACAGCACCATTATAAAACTTTCAGACTTTCTTTTCAGATCAAGAGGATTACCCAGAAGTACGGTAGAAAGTCTTCCAAGCTGTTTATTTTGCTGTTTTAACGTGACTTTCAGCCTCTTGGACTGGTTTGTTACGTTAGGGAGACGAGCTGGACTCTGCATATCAAACGCATCAACACATAAGCCGGAACCAACGGGTTAACTTCTCTTCTGAAGGAAGACGTGATCAGAGATTTTTCGCCTCAGAAAATCCAAGTGTTTGGAATTGATACCGGACCGACTGGGGGTGAGAGGCAACCACGCTTACCGAAGTCCCAAATGCCCGGAAGCGACCAATTCAACACTAAAGGCAAATTTAGTACTTGCTGTCCAAAGATGATGAACGAGCTCAAGTTCAAGTTTGAATCAAAGTTTATGTTGTATATGAAATATCTCAATTACGGAGTTGCAAAGCCGTGGTCCAACCAAGCAGTTTGGCTATCAACCAGGATATCTACCAAAAAAAGCGTATGTGGAAAACATCACTAAGAAAGAAAAGAAAAGAGAAAAAAGAAAACTCTAACGTTTATAGAAAGCCAAGCTCTAAAGGGTGTCCCGCATCAAATTGCATTACGAAATAATAAACGCTGTTTAAAATTACCCTTCGGGTATTTTCTTTTGATAATTTGGGTAGAAAAAGTTTAGAGTGTTTTTGTTGATGTTGTATTTTCATCGCTGCCAGTTTTTCGAAAATTGGAAAAAAAAATGGCGTCACGCGAAAAGCAACGTCCTGAATTTATTCTGCGCAAGCACCTGTAAAATCCTCAACTCGCTCATCGGGACATCGAAAAACAACTCGGAATCGTGCAGTTAGTGTTCTATTAGTGATCAGGATAACAAGCGTGTCGTGAAAGCGTTTAAGCGGAATGCCAATGCTCAGGGATATGACCAAAAAGTTGAATCTGTTCATGTCTTTCGTTCCAAGAGCTAAGAACCGGAAGGGACTGCATACGTACAAAGTGCAGAAGGCTCCGAATCGTGACGAACAGCAAAATACGGTGGTAAAGTCACGGGCCCGAAACTGTACATCCAGATGCTGACGAAGCTGCATGGTCTCATTATGGATGATGAGACTTACGTTAAGGCGGACTTCCGGCAGCTTCCAAAGCTACTTTTCTTCATCGCCCAGCACAAGTTTGATGTTCCGGAGGATGTAAGGAAGCAGAAACTTTCAAAGTTTGCTAAGAAATACATGATTTGGCAAGCGATCTGCTCATGTGGCAAACGAAGTGCGCCGTTCTTGACTACCGGGACTATAAACGGGGATATCTTCTTCAAGGAGTGTCTACTGAATCGTCTGTTTCCTCTTTTGAAGCAACACGAGAGCCTTACAATCTTCTGACAGGATCTAGCTTCGTGCCACTATTCAAATATTGTTTTGTAGTGGTACGAAGTCAACGGGGTCACTTTCGTACCCAAGGACATTAACCCTTTATCGAACAATACTGTGCTATTATGAAGCAGGCATTACGGTAGCATCCCAAGGAGGTCAAATCTAAGGAAGACATAAAGAAAAAGCAGGTTTCCGAACAGAAGAAGCTGCAGCTGTTGTACAGAATCTAATAAGTGGAGTTAAGCGTAAGGTGCGAGCGTACGGTTATGGTATTGAAGTTGAATAAAATAAATATGCCATAAGCTATAAACAAGCTTACTAATGGGTTATGTTTTATTATCTGCAATTTTGAAAAGGCTCGGTCAACGACCTGACTCCGAAAAATTTACCGCATTGCTGTCCTATCGAGTATTTATTTCGTTGATTTGAGGTCCATAGTATTCCAAGAAAGGCCAGAACACAAAGCAACTCTCCTACAGGATCACAAGGAAAACCGATGCGGTAGCAGTTCAACTGTCATGATCCAATATTATGACTTAGATACGCCGTACGGTGCACCACCAACAGCATTTATGCCAAAGTTCTTGAGCCTTAGTTTGAAAAATTATGTGATCATTATGTTTCATATAAACCAGTTTGATTTAGATTTCACTGTTTATGTTTCCCGACCTATTTTTTCAATCTTATTTTTCCAATAAACACATGTTAGGGGAAACGTTCACGGAGAAAAAGCCATTTCCGTAATCGTGAATAAAAAGCCACGATAATCTGAGCATCTATTTTATATGAATTTATGATTTAGTTCTCGCATTTTCTTGAACTTTAACTCAAATTTGTGAACTTCTGTTATTCGCGAACAGTAATTTCATAACGGTTTAGCAAAAATAAGATAAAGCCATGAATTTGTCTCTTATATACACGGAAAAAAAATCCGTTCCCACTTCCGTGAACAAAAAGTAACAAAAAGCTACACTTGATTGAAATCATGGAAAAGTTCACTTTAACGTGATGGAGTTAATCACATTTACATGAAACCAATCCCACTTTCATGAATTAGTTTTACTCTTTTTGAGCCCACCTTGATTTTCGTAACACTCTATAGAATACAAAATAAAATCATGAACTCGTGATACTACGAATGACCGTATGTTTGTGATTTCGTTCTTGAACTCGTGAACTCAGATCTCGCACAACTGCAGCTGTAATTTTGATTGTTTTGCTTTGTTATCAGGATTACACTCATACTCCTTTTAAGGAAGAAATTGGGGTCATGACTCTAGCTACTCGAAAAGAAGGTGTCCCAGAAAGTCAACAATTACTGTAATAGAACCTGGTAAACAAATAAACCTCTTTTTTCGCATTTCTCAAACGAAATGATGGTGGTAAATCAGGTGATTTTTATATATTTGGGGGTTTCAATGTACCGTTTGTTCTCCACTCAAGAGATTCTAAATTAGGTCCTCATTTTTAACAGATCCGTGCCTGGATTTATGAACTACAGTCTTGAATTTGACAACAGGCAAAAATACACCGTGAATTGAATCATGAACTAGATCACGTTTTAGTTACAAATTCTGAAAACATGAACTAGCTCACCGTTCGTTTTCATTTTCGTGAACGCTTTTGTTTCAGTGTTCTCGCAAAATTTGAGCTCATTTGGTTGCAATATCTAACTTGTGTTTCTATGGGAATTACTATGGGAGAACTTAACATTTTGTATTCGTCCTTTCATTCCTTCCAACTCGGTATAATAACATATGAAAATGTTTGAGATGTGTGCCTACAGAGAAAATTATTCATTTGAACTCTGCATAGAACCACTTTGCCTTGGCACATCGGCATAGTTAGCTATTAATTTATTAGATTATGTTCCCGTGCAATACCTCATTCAAAACAACAAAGGCTACTATGTCTACCAGCATTCTAGCAGTATTGCATACAAATTCTTGGATCATCATTATTTAAAAGTTATTGGCGTAGAAATCAATTAATAATGAAATAATTTGTAACATGTGACTTGAAGATCAATGGCAAAGTGGTTGATGGCTAAATATTTTGGAGAATTGAACCAGCCAAATATTTATGACTTTGAATAAAATTGTTCTTCTTATCTTGTCATTAATGTGTACACATTTCGTTGTATAATTGTTATATAAAAAAGCGTAGGTAACAATAAGTTTACAGTTTACCAATATTAGAAAAATATAATACTAAATTAGCAGATTTGTATTGCCCAGATGACACAACAATATGAGTAAAAACTCGAAATACTAAACATTCATAATTATATAGATTATTCAAAATTGCCAATTTATTATGGCTGGAACGTCAATGAAGGTTGTTTGGTTTCTCAGCACTTCCAGCAATAGAAGTCAAGACAATTACTAATTTTTCAAACATCTGTATTGACGCGGCCAGGAGTGCAGAGAGAAGCGGGTCTCGTTTTCTGAAACTGCCCCACAATATGTGCAAGTGTTATATGCTATGCTTAGTAGAAAAAATAAATAGTATGCTAATTTATTTTCAGAATCCATCTAATTCAAACTGCGAAAAAAATGCTGTTGCTTAATTTGTTCATAAGTTTCGCAACAACCAACGTACGAAACATGACCTGGCCCCATTGGAAATTTATTCCCCCAAAGCAGCGAAGGCTGAACAACAAGTCCCGGGTGATCTTCGTCACAGAAGAAGATCCTGTTCATTCTTGCCAACTCATCTTTAGCATTTTCAAATTCCTTATCTCGTTTGCCGCTCAAAGGCGTAAAACAGGTTCCACTACTTTGCACCGGTCAGCAGCAGTAAAACCGTTGCTAAGACAGCAATATCAAAAATTCTGTTCGCAAAGCATCCGAGTTTGGAGCTATCCTTTCATCGCCTGATTTAATTGAAACAAAAAAAATCCGACGTCTTATACATGCATATCAGCTTCCTTTTCGTTTTCTAGAACTTCTAACAATCACCCAACCGCGATCAAGATCGATGTTATGAAATCCAATACTATCGTTTCTATTATTATCCAATCGTGGTTTGCTGCTACGTGCCAAATGTAGGTAAATCTTATCTTTCAACACAGTTAATTATCTCATTGGCTTTGTTCCGACTGACAGATGGCGTACGTGTAGTTGACACTTAGTAGTAGTCCCTTCCACTGCACCTCCGCTACAGCATCCACCTTCCATCAAATAGCAACAACTGAACATGTAATGACGACAGCAAACGTTCTAAGGTAAATTACCCGCCATCATCGCGTGATTCAGTGTTCAGATGTTCAGAGTTGTACACGATCTTTGACATGATCTTGACTGAAGGTAGCGAGATCTTGCCACGAGGGGAATCGAGGAAGCTCGTTAAGAACAATGAAAGAGCGTTCAATAAAAGAGGCTTTGTTGAACGAGCGCATATCTTTGGTGGCTAGATCTTTGCTTTAGTAGTTTGGCTGGTAAGATCTCCTGGTTAAGTCGAGGCTATTTGGGTATGGAGGATCTTCAAGAAGCGTTTGTTTAATTGAAACATTATTTTGATTGGCATGTCCAATTAATGCGCTTTTTATTTGATAATTAAGACCAGAGGTGGGTTTCCTTGGTAATTCAATATAATTAGCGCTGACTCACAGATTTTATGATCCCGGATGAGCGATGAGATGTCAAATCTTATCATCATCCGTTGGTTCATGTTGTTCAAAACACAACCCACTTTCACACCACAAGAGCGTGACATGTTTACCACCTCAGTCAGCACCGGTTGCGGAAAATTTGAAAGGCGCTTAACCAAAAGTGGTGCAATGCGTCCGCGCACGGATAGCTCTCGAGAGTCTGGCTCTATCCTATCTGAGCCTTCATAGAAAGTACTGTTGCTGCTGCTGCTGCTGCTGCCGCTGATGGAGCTTAAACACAGTCCCTTCAAATCATCGACTTAACGAAATTACGTCGTCACCTTCTATGTTGCTCTACTGATGCCATGCCAAGTATGGATAGGTAACAATCACTTTTTGGTTTATGTTTTCATTTTCGTAAGAGTTGATTCAAGAAGCGTTGGGAACGTAACACTTTCAAGAAGGTCCATTCATATCTGGGGGTTGCGCGATATTCCGCCTCTGGGCGCCTCTTGGGATAATTCTTCCAAAGCTATTTTCGGCGTTTTCAACGAAGAATTTGCAGAATTTAGCACATTGGAGACAAATTTAGATAAAGCTGTGATGAGCGATAATCAGTACCCTGGCAGAAACTACCATCGCATGTGTCGTGGATAGTGGAGACTGTACAACCAAATGACCGACTGATCATTAATCATGCGATTTTTATAGATCCGCCTAGTGATTTACGGCATAAGAACCTCACTCAGTATGCTTTGTACAGCTTACCGTTGACTGGTGGTTTATAGCCGGTTTACCGGAGATCGTTGGTTGTGTAGAGTGTTTAACCTTTGTTTTCTAAATTTGCCTCCTCAATCCAGTTGTGATAGAGATGCCGCTCTCGTGTTTTTGTTCAACGATATTTTTTTTTGGCAAATTGAATCCTTGGTATGTAACATGTAGAGCTGAAACCGATGAAGACAATGTATCCGGTATTGCAGAGAATGAGAAAAACAACACCTGTATACCACAATTAAAATTCTAGATGAAGGCCGAATGAAATTTTAGAATGACTTTGTTGCTCATTATCATTCATGTGATGCAAACATGATTGCGAAATTGCAAACTTTATCATCGGCAATAAAATTGATTGCTATGGTGTTATATTGATGTATTGTTTTTTGTTTATTATTATTTTAGTTTTATCTTTACCAAGAAGCCACATGCTTGATCGTCTCCTTTATTTTATACTATGAGATGGTAATTGTATGGTTATTTTTATCCTGGATTAATTCGACTTTAATCCATTTTGAATAAAATTATTTTTGCAGGTGACGGTGGGAGTGTGTATTTGTTAGCTCTCTCTCCCTTTTATCTGCTAGTAGTTTTTGTTTTGTTGAATTTTGCTCGAAATTTCGTCAAAACAAAAAGCATTTTGTAAGCGCGTTGAACAATTCTACGAACTGCGCAAAAATCTTGACAAATTGTAAACGGTACAATATTTTAAAAGCAAAAATTTCGCGGCTTCTTCTGTTTTCAATATCCTAAGATCCCCAACAACTACTCGCAAGCAAGATAGTGGAAGACCAGCCTAAATTACGGACACAAAAGGACTTCGTTCTCTGTCTCGTGCCTTCAATAACAAGGATTTACTGAGCCAACGGGATGCCTCCAAAAAGTTCAACTGTTCTCACAACTGAAAAAAGTCGATGTAAGGTGCCGAAAGAAGACAAAAGCCCCGGAATACACTGATGAACAGATTTCAAAGCTGAAATCCCAATGTTATGGTTGATAAAAAATATTCTGCGAAATGTTTTGTTGATGACGAAAGTTACTTCCCTCTTTCGACTCTACACTTTATTTTCATAAATATGCTCTCACTCGTTATGTAAACATGGATTTTGTACATAGAACAAATGTTCCGTATATTGTACGAAATATTCAAATTACTTTTTGTCTGGTGAAAGGCTATCATTACACCTTTTTGTGTAATGCACGAAATGGATTTCGTGAAGACCAGCCAATCGCTGCTACTCTTTTATCGTATTCATACATGTTGGTGTTGCTGCTGGGATGAGCAGCAATCATCTATTCATACCAAAATAAAAAATGTAAGCCCGATTACCGAGAGTTACCGTGGCTTCGAAAGTTCAACAACGTATTCATTAAAAGCTCTTTCCAATGCACATCATCGAATCCCGCGCTAGAAACATTTAAAACAACCTAGACAACTCCACGTGGTTGCACTTTTTTTTCAATAACATTTCGAGTCCATAAAGTAGATCTGTCGAACATTCATGCAGCTACCAGAGAGACGTTTCTTTTTAATTTGTAACCAAATATGTGTAGCTCTTTGTATTGTTTCCGTACAACGCATGGATGTTCTTTCTGTGTCAAAAAATGCTTCGTGCTTTTGACAGTTGCGCGTGTGGCATACATTACGAAGGCAGCTTCATAAAAAGTACAAATCAGTTTCGTTACAGAAAACAGGGAATAGATTTGTTAGTTCTACCTTAGATTTCGTAGTATAAACAAAAATTTATTTTCAGTGTATAAAAGCATCATGCAGATGGACAATACTTGCTTTGACCAGACAAAGCGTCATTGAGATTTCTTCGGGATTTTGAGCTCTTTGGTGTGCGAAGCCACGGAGTAGAGAGCCACGAATTGTAAACAGTTGATTGGTAGAATCAAGAGATGCATTCGCCAAGTTGTCATGAAGTTTCACCGAACAGCCGAATACGGACCGTTATCAAATGATCACTATTTTTATTTCAACAATCTACATTTTTTTTTTAATTTCAATAGATCAGAACTTCTTCAATTATGTTTCTTGACAGCTTAAGACAGAAACTTCAAAATTTTAGTTGCCACCCGTTATGTCATATTGTACTCTAACAATACAAACGATAAACGCGCAGCTATAAAGCAACATTATGCTGAAGCGGGCTGGGTTTGATTGCTGGTTTGGGCTCGGAATTTTTCTAAATGTATATTTCTCGATTTCCTGGAAATTGGGTGTGATTGTAGTCGTCATAAAATCATACGACTGCAAAATTGGTATTGGCATTGAGAGTTTTAAACGATGATTAATTTATGGAATTGCATAAAGATTAACAACTCGAGAAGCAAGCAATAACCTTATTGTGATAAGCCAAACGCTCAAAATGTCAAGAAACAAGATCAAAATTAATAGAAAGATGCGATTTGTTTTTCAGTAAGAAAGTATATGTGATTCGCTTACAATTTCATAAATAGAAAATCTCACAATCCTGAATAAGATAATAGAAGAATAGTTAAATAGAAGAAGACGCATAGAAAAATCGTTAGAACTAACTAAGATTACTTTGCTCAAATCCTAAGAAGGGTTCGTTTAAATTAGGAGTACCCTTCAAAATATAATTTAATGCATACCCTGCTTTGGGTTCTTTGTAGTTCAATTAGTTTCAGTAAATTCTTCTCACAACAAGTAGTGGTCATTGAACAACATTGTGTGCCAAACATTTAATGCATTCGGAACGACCTTTTCCTGAAATTAAGAGTGAAAATTTGTGGATTCCCATCTAACTCTGAGCTCTCAGCAAATCTGCATGCTCAGCATTTTGGATCAATGCATTCTTAGCAAATTTGGCTGAGGATTGAAAGTAAACAAATCATGATCAACTTAACAAGCAACTGTTTTTGCAGTACTTTTCACGAATTTCAGACTAAATTATCGGAGCTTCATTTACAGCTTGATATTTGGACTGTAAAGTTAAAAATTCACAGCAAAAACTTTTTAGGACGCTAAAGTGATTTTGCTAGGGGTGATGAGTTGCCTAACAGGTTGAAATAATCTCTCTTATGCTCAATCTCTATCAATGTTATGGGCAAATTATATGAAGATTCAATCTACACTGAAAATGTATTTCCTTAAATAAGCTTTCACTCGTTTCGTATATATGGGTTTTGTACATAGAGCCAACGTATCGTATATTGTATGAAATATTCATATTGCTTTTTATCTGGTAAAATTCTATCAAAACACCTATTTGCATAGTGCACGAAAAGAATTTTGTAAAGATCAGCCAACCGCTGCTTCGCTTTTATCGTACTCATGCACGCTGGTTGTACTGCTAGGATGGGCGGAAATAATTTATTTATCTTCGTACTGTTTTCGCACAATGCACGAATGTTCTTTTTGAGTCAACAAGTGCTTAGTGCTTTTGACAGTTGCTCGTGTGTCACTAATTACGAATGTAGCTTCATGAAACGTACAACCAAATCAGTTTCGTTGCAGTAATAGAAACTAAAATTAATTTTCAGTGTAACAATTCGTGTTACTTGGGAAATAGAACCGCCCAGCAAACATTGCATGTTGTATAACAGCTTGTCCAATCAAAAATTAGCTTCTTAAGCTGCAAATTAGCCTGTTCAGGTTTTATTCAACTCAAATTGTTTGATTATGTTGTTTGAGAAGGAAATAATTTCTCATCACCATGAGGCTCTAGGAGTAGATATCACTTTTTTTGCTAGAACAAAGTTGTTAAGAGAAAGAACTGATAGTTCCGTTAGCGCACGGCAGGCTGTGAAAATTGAATTGACGAAGTTTTTTGAAATTGAGCGGAGGGCATTGTGAGGGAGTATTTCGAAAATTGTTTGTTGGGTAGTTATTAAATCAATAAAATATGGAACGATCTCTCCAGTTTTCCATAAATGGCTTGGTTTTCACAAATGTCTTTAACCAATGATTGTTCTAGCCCTCAGCGCTTTGATTGATTTTTTTTATAAGCTGCACCCTAGGCCTTCATTTGGAGGGTTTGTTCTTAAGTTTTACAGGGTTATTTAGAATAACTAGTACAAGAGTCTGCACATTTTAGACCATACATGCGTATTAATCAAAGATAAGCAAAAAGTTACTGGAATCAAACAGTAATTACTAATCCTTGTCTTAATCTTTCTACATGTATTCTACTAAAGACAGTCATAGAGATCAGAATTCAAATACTTCATGATTTGTTGTGTGGAAAGGTCGGGAATTGAAAAGAAAACAATATCGGCAAAAGATCAAGAGATGAATTTGACGTGAAATTTGACAATTGAAATCGAGTTGTCACCATGCATAAACAAATAGACTGGAACTAGATAAAGAACCATCGACGAACTAAAAATGGAACGCTAGATTGAAGGTAGATTAACAAAAGTTGCGTTGCGTGCCTTCTTCTTAATAAAATTCTCCTTGGTACTCCTTGGTTGGTTCGTCGCTGACCTGCGTGGTTTTGGCAAATTGAGTAGCCATGAATTCTATTCAATGTCGATGACATATGTGTCGGAACATTAAAAACATTAACTGAATGTAGACAATGAATGATGCAAACATGATTCAGTGAGATTTCTATAGATTAAAAAGTCACTTTTAGTTCTAAATTACCTCTCAATGGATTGATGTTAGACATTTTGTTTATTCTGATTTGAGGCTGCAGCTACAAATTAATGTTTTGCTGTCACCGACATTTGGTTACTATTTTTATAATTGATTTCGGGGAATTCCAATTGGATTAACAATAACCCAAGTAACACCAAAAACATCTCTTTGGTCAGTTATCTCGAAATTATGCTATACAGGAGTATTAAAAATGAAATGAATAACATCTTTTGTCATGAAAAAGCTGAGAGGATATTATCGCAAAACATTGGCCTTTCATATCACTCATGTATTTTTCTAGAACATATGATTTATTTTGACCAAAACAGCGCAATTAATCGATTTTTGTATAACATCTTTTGGGTCGTGTGAGAATTTTTAAAGATGCGCTGCGTAACATGGTTTTGATAAGACGATGTCTTATCTTGGTATTTATAGCATCACAAAAACCAACAGGTTATAATCAAGTTATTGAAAAGTAAAACTAAATGCAGAAATTTCTGAACACAACAATTCAATCCAACAAGTGTTAAACTAGCAGATGTAGACACAGATCGAATTTGACAGTTAATTTTGTTATGAATATGATGATATGTTTATGAATTTCCATTACATTTTATAAATTTTTCATAACGATTAACTAGCAGACCCAGCGCATTTGCAAGATATCTTGTTAAGAAACGGATACAGAATTGGTCTAACTACAAGAAAATAATGATATTTTTCGGAACTATAGCGAGCAATAACAATCCCCATCAGCAGTTGAATCATTGTGACGGACGACAAGAAACGTCATTTTCTCTCAAATTAATGGAGCCAAATGTGAAATGGCATTTCACTAAAAAGATGCCATAATATGGTTATTATGATGTTATAATAACTAACTCAAATAATTTGCATTGGACCATCATGAGTATGTTATTAGACTGCGCTAAAAATGTATTTTGGACTCAATTTCTACTTCACGTCATAGCTATGAACAAAATTACAGTGCCGGTTGAAATTTTGATTACAATTATCACTAAAAATTTCAAATGTTAAATTTTTTTGTCGGTGATTGAGATGATACATTATTATAATTATTATAATTTGATCGATAATCTAGAAAAAAAAAATTCTAAATTATTTTAATCGACAGTGTAGACCATGTGTCTAATCCACCATGACAATTTCTGATGATTCCAACAGAGATGCTGAAAACTTGCAAAATATAGAAGAATTTTCTGTTATTATTTTAATCTTTAGAACGGGAGCAAAACAAAAAGTTGCACCATAAAAGCCATAAACAATCTTTATGCAGGAACAAAACAAAAAGTTGCACGTTTTGAGCATTAACAATCTTTAGATTTCTAATATTTATTTAATAATTGATTTGGCCAAAAACGATTGTATTTTTTTCACTATGAGTTGTGAATATCAACTCATAAACAAAGAGAATTTTCTCAATCATAACAATCTTTGTTGACTTCTGTTCGTTTGACATTTTTCAAACAAGCATGTCATATTCATGTATTTCTGCAATGGTTTTTACTTTGAAATTACTTGATTATAACCTATTTGTTATAATGATGCTACAAGCTATCAAGATGAAACATCATCATGTTCAAAGCATGTTATTCAATACATCTTAAAAGCGTATTATTAGTCCTAAATCTGTATATAAAAACTTCTTGTGTGACCTTAAAATTTTTGATCATTGCATAACAAGTTGTGTTACTTGGGAAGTACCGTGTCTATGTGGAATATCTTTAACCATGATAGTCATGCCGATTATTTCCCCGATGGTTTCTATTATCGGGATTTCAACATTTGAACATTAGTGCTGAATAAACATGACTCTATTTATAGGCAAAACTTGTGATTGAAATGTCGGGTTAAGCACATAGTAGGCATTTATTTTTATCTGTACCTGTTACACAGGAATGGTGATTACCGTTCTTAGCCCAACTGTAATTTGAACCCCTCAAACCTAATTCACTGAAAGGGTAATGGAGTGATACTACGTAAGAAGATTTTCCTTCTTATTCATAAACCCTATAAACTATTTAGGCTGGGTATACATTGAAAAAGTATTCTCAAGCAATTTTTGCATGAATGTGTTTTATTTCATGCTTGTTGAAATGTTTATTTTGTTTTCAAGAACACTTAGCAAAGATCAGTGGTTTATCAATGGAACTAACGCGTAGAAATTAAAAAAAAATGCTGATTTGTTTGGGGTAACATCGTTCATACTATCAATATTTTATGGTCCAAAGTATGGGACTTGGAGATTGTGATGAATTTGCATTTCATTGAATTGGATAAAATGATTCTTAATTATGAAGAACGTTATTGTTTAAAAGGTGGCACTGGGTTTCAATCTTAAATCAGAAAAAGCTATTTTATTGAAACCTTATGAGTATTAGATCATCTTTCTGTGAACTTCAAAGAATGTAATCAGGTATTTTCAGGTGGGTTCTATGTAGCCCTTGAATCGATTTAATACGATTCCTATTTTCATCAGCCGAATCAAACTTGGAGGATTGAAAGTTTTCATAATGAAAAGTTTGGCATGAAATTTCTTCAACAACGCAAAACAAACAACAAACAATATTGGAATACTTGCTAAGAAAACTTCATTGTTTTAATTTGAATGACTACTCATAATTTATCGAAAATATAGGCACACAAACTGCCTTCAGGACAACTTCGACAGAATCCTTTTATAATAGAAACAAGTCTCACATTTCCACGGACATCTGCTGCACTAAAAATTGTGCAAAGCTAAGAAAGAAGTAGTACATTTTTTGCAGCATCTTCTCTAACAGGTTTCCTTGTTCATTTATCACTTACTCACTGCCCGCGTAAATCCCAGCCCACACAACAAGATCACTGCAGTTTCCAAGAACAGGGAACGTCAATTATCCACTGCCGTTTGTTATTACATTCAATTACAGATCTTCTAAGAAACCTCCGCATCTACCCAAAAGCTCAGTTATTGACTGTCATCAACGCAGTAATATAAAAATAACTATGACCTAATCAAATCCCTCAGATGAACCATGCTTCACAAATCGCTCGTTTATATTTCATATGTGTCACGTTTTGAAATGGGATCAACATGAAATTTGTATTTCTGCTAACCTAACTTGAATCTTTGCCCAACAATCTAGGCAGGTATGTGGATCGATTGGGTGATTTGTTGAATAATCCATGGCTCTTGTGGTGTTGCATAATAATTGACGCTTTGGGGCAAATTGGACACTTCTCCTGACCGGTGGTGCTGGTTGTATTCTTATTATTATTCGCAAAGATATATGTATGAACATTTAAATATGCGATAATCGTAGCGTGTGGTAGCGCGCGAATTCCGTCGTGTGAATGGATAATTCAACCGGTATCACTTAAGAGCGAACAGAAAAAAAAACACTTTCGTTTCGAGTCCTTTTTCGGGTCCGAATGAAACAGTCCATTGTTATCACTATTTTGATCACTTGAATGTTTAAATGGTAGCGGTACACCAGTTTCGTTAAATGTTGTTTTTTTTTGCCATCACAAATCCTTTCATGTCCTTCCCACACACACCCGGGGTTGATGGTCCGAGTTCCTTACCTTGTTTTCACTTCTATTGGCACGGTAGCACTAAGAGCTGAATCACAAGTAATTCCACTTTTCCTCGGAGCTCCGGAGGCGCTCTTTTCCTTATCTAGATAGATAGACACTCGAATGAAAACAAAAGTGAACTCATCAGGGTGTTGGGATTTTATAGCGAAGTGGCGAGCTTTGCACACATAGGCCGGACAATACATGTAAAGCTCGGTCTGTGCGGGTGCTTGCGAGACAGAGACGAACTACGACGGGCAAGTCCTATCCTTCTACATGAAAGGTTGTATGTAGACGGTACGTTTAGCGCAGAGAGATGGATGGACCGGTCTATACAGACGTGTGCGCGAGCACATATACGTGATCACAGTGGGTGACGACGACTTTGACTAAGACCACTAAGATTACGCCTGCTTAGTGGATAGCCATATGAGAGAATCGACGAGCTTTAGCACTTTGTTGGGATTGCTTAGCTCTAGAAGACTGCCTTCTTCACTGGGCGCCATTAGCGACGAACCATTCACAAATACGGTCAAAAAAGCAGAGATACCCAGCGATGAAATTGGAGACGATCAGGTTGTCATGCTTTTCTTGAGATGTTTGAATATAAGTATGCAGTGACTAGTTCTGGATTATTCTAATTCTAGATTGTCATATCATTTTCGATTTCTGTAAACATTTGAAATTATAGAAACTGAAATACTTGTCTTCTTCTTGTCTTCTAATCCTTTTGTAGATATTTTCGAGTTGTGTGCTAGAAGCACTTCTACTAATCTGATTTTTTTTTCTCTAAGCTCAATTGGTAAACAGCGTCATGCCGGAGATGGCTGAAGAAAATTCCTTGAATCACTGAGCCCAGATTACAAAAAGTACCAGAAATTTGAAAATAAAACAATTTTATTCTCAATTTTCGTGTAAATTTATTTTCTGTTCTTCAAAATAACCCTCATTTGAAGCGAAAACACATGTGCCAACGCTTGATCCAGTCATCCATGCACTTTTCATGGTCCTCCGGAGGGAGACCTTCCTCGTATTCTCCTTTACAACCTCAATGGTCTTGAATCTCTTTTCCCAAAGTGGCATTTTGAGTTTGGAGTAAAGAAAAAAGTCACACGGGCTGTTAGGATGCGTTTCATGAAGGTTGGATCCTTTTGGGTTTCCAAAATCGTGTCTTCAGTAGCATTTTTTCGATGGTATTTTTGCGCGAAAATCAACTCTTTTGGAACAACTCTACCATATGAGATGTTATGAGATATGAGATCACTAGTCATCTCTGTAAGGGAACGTCCATTAATTACGTCACGCAAAAATGACTTTTTATATCCCCCCCTTGTCACATTTTTTATATGGACCTTGTGTATGGATCGTCACGTTTTCCCATACCCCCCCCTCCTCCCTTACTGCGTGACATAATTAATGGACCTTCCCGAAGGGTCACATGACGATTTTCCTGCTTAGTTTTTTTTAAATATTTGCCGCCTTTTCGATGTTTAAGGGCATCTGGAACGAGATAAGTCTTTGACCGCTTCCCGGCCACTTTTGAACTCTTTATATAATTGGTATACTCTGGTTTTCGAAAGTGCAGGTTTCTTTCTGTCACATTTTGGACGATTCCACAAAAGAAATTTCGTTGGAAACATAATATTGCAAACAAACTCTTTGCCCAACAGAATTATTCATTGTGAAATGCGGCAAAACACAAAAAAAAAGTCTGATGTAAACAGCTGCCAAACAAACACCAATGCTTCAATCACGTTTAAATTTCTGACAGATGTAAGTTATAGTTGTACTGAATTGGTCGACATTGGTTTATTTAAATTAAAACTCCCGGTACTTTTTTATCGCTGTATATAACCGGCCACTTTTGAATATATAGGCTGACTAAAAGTAAATTGGTACTCACAAAATGACATTTTCTTGATAGAGCCCATCAGCGCCCGAACAGTGGAAACGGACGCGGAATCATAAGATGACTTTGCCCCTATGTTTGCGGCTGAACAGCAACACACGCTTTTATAAAATCCAATCGACTCTTTCTTATCTTAAATTAAAATTAAACCCTGATCTGTCAAAAATAAGAAGCTTCACTAACAAATTTCACGATAATCTGAATATTCATATTCAAAGTGTAGACGTAGTGTCTGAACCTTTTTAAAAATAGCTCTGTATATGGATTTACCATAAATTGAATTAAAAAAAAACATGCATGCATGTTTGTCAAAAAAGGTAAAAAACAAATGTTCTTAAAATGTTATCCAAGAAAAATGATGGTACACAACCTAAAGTAATTTTGCAACTAGACAGTGCATTATTCAGCAATCATATTGACATAGTGCCATATTGACATACATCGAACCCGCTGGAGCTTCGTCCGATTGAGAAGTTTGGACTTTCATGAAAGCCTAGGGTATTCGAGAACGAGTTGGCTTTAATAAAAACAATGGGTAAAAGTTTCAAAAGAAGTCAGTCCCATTATTGCCCAAAACCCTATGGCTGGTGTCAAGGGCAAGGTGCAAGCATTTGTTCATGTTGTGGAGATTTAATAAACCAATGAAATAGATACCTACACTCTTAAAAAAATCTTGTAAATTTATGTCTACTTGGATGGACATAAAAGGAATTTGATACAAATTTACGTTTGTTTTTAAATTTACCAGACCATAAAAATTTAAATGATAATTTACATGGCTTGGCGTAAAAATAAGATGACCAACGCAAAATGATGTTTTTCAAATGCTTCTACTGTAAATGCAAACTCAAATGCTTCTTGATGTCCGTTTTAATCTCAAGGATCTAGCTCAAATTATCATCAGAAAAAAACAGAATGTGGTAAAAAAAATATTAATAAATCTAAAGGTCCTAAATGTGATGGATAGTCATGGCAAAAATTAGCTCAATTTTATCCTGTACACTCTACTAAAATGTCATGTAAATTTCTGTCTGCTGAGACCGACACATGCAAGCGTCCTTTAGCACATAAGAATGAGTTGAAAGAGATGAGAAAATAAATTCAATCAAACACATCTTTCGTCGAATTGCGTATGTGTCAGTCTCGGGAGACATAATTTTACACGAAATCTCTCTTTACGTTCCCCGAATTTTTACAGACATAAATTACATCTCTCGTATAATTCAGAATTTCTAAGTGTGTAGGATTCATTTTGTTCCTTCATCTGCAAATGTTTGTGAACATATGAAATAAAATAATGCAAAATCCAGTCGTTATCCTTCGTCAAAAAATATGTTGAGGTTGCTAGAAGCTGGTTCGAAATTCGATCTTTTATGCTTTTTTAGTAATCATGAAGTAATCGTTTTAATCTATCACGGAAGAGAGTGAATTTGAACTTGTGACCTGTCGTGGCGCGTGGAAGTGACTGCGTTAAAAATATATCGGATGTTATTATCAAAGAAAACGATCGTGTCAATTTAAGGTTTTAAATTCCCAGTATTTAGTCTTGTGACTAATTAACAACGCTTAACTGATATAGATTTGAGATTACAAAACATAATCCAAGAAATTGTTGTAAATGTAGCATTTGGAACGTGATTTTGAGTGATAGAGCTTACAATTGAGTTATATTTATGTTTAAGTTACAAAGTATTTACGGTCAAGAAAGGTTACATCATTCGTAATATTTAATACTTTTAAAAGAGTAACCATAATATTGCAGTTTATTCCCAGCAGTTTCAAAGAAAATCAGACTTAAAATGAATTTTTGGCAACCATTTTTGTGTATCTCATTTTTTAAGGGGACAGTCTCTAGTGTAAACAATGTTCATGCGCATAAGAAAACAACAACACTTTGTTTGGAAGATATGTTTGGATATGTGTGATCAGGGATGCCATTCTCTTCGGTGCAAGCAGGGTGCTTAGTGAAAACGTACTCCGCACATCATCTAGGTCAGTATGCATGTGTGTATAGTACTATGGGTATAGAACAAGTGTGTGCATGAATCCTAGAGGGTTTGAGCTGTTTAGTGGAATGCCTGTAACTAGAAAATTAGAAGAAAAATAGTATTCTCCATTTAATTCCAACTACCTTTGCTTATCTTCGACAGATACGCGTATTTCGTCTACAATGTGCAGACTTCTTCAGTGTCTCGTACTAATAACTCGACTTGGTGTGCAGTTGTGTGCAGTTTCCTCAAAAGAACGCTTCCTGAAAATGTTAACATTGCAATGATTACCACGGTGTTTGATTGGTGGCTTTCGATGGCAAAAATATGAACCCGGTGTTCATTCCAGAAGTCACCACCGTAAACACAGAGGTTTACATCGGGATTTTAGGTATTATTTTTTTCAGTAGATAAAAGAGCAGTACGACCTGAAGCCAAATGTTGTTGTTGTTTTTACTTACCTGTTAAAATTCATAAATTTTTTTCTGTGCAGTATGGCACGTTATGAAAGCCAAAGCCAAAACGCCACCCACCCAAGTACAGCAAGCCTCAGAAAAACATTGACCCGTACCTGGAGAGAAATGGATCTAGGCTATATTATAAGGCCTGCACTCGAAAAAAAATCTGGTTATAACTTGCTTGGAGTGAATTGTTTATATGTGCAAAGTTTCATAATAGTGGTTTCGGTTCAGTGGTTATTGAGATGTCATCGAAACAAGAAGAAAATTGCCGTAGAATTTTGCGCGCCGTCATGGAAAAATTCGACTGCGACCATGAGATGGATCGGAAGACAACTGGGAATCACCCATACAACTGTGTCTCTGGTGGTAAAATCGTTTAAGAAGTCCCAGACGACCGAGCGAGGGGCTGGAAGTGGAAGAAAGTCGAAGACAGCTGACCCTGTGCAGGCCTGAAAGGTGTTGGATTATTTCAAGTGTAATCCGAACCTTTCGATTAGCGACGCGACAACCACGAAACAAGCTGGGCTTCGTGTATTCAAGGTCCGCAAGGTGATCAACCAAACACGGTGGCTAAATCACGCGCAAGGAAGCGGTATCGAGAGTGGTTAACGAAACCGATGTGTGTGGTTATGGATGACGAAACCTACATCAAGGCATACGCAAAACAGATACCGGGGCTGGAGTTCCTGCTCTGGCAGGCCATATCCCAATGCGGTTAACTGAGTAAACCATACATCACAACGGGTACCATCAACAGTGAAATTTACCGCACCGAGTGCCTCCAGAAGCGTCTGTTGCCCTTACTGCGGTCCCACGGAGGCGAGACATTATTTTGGCCGGACTTGGCATCATGCAATTACGCACGATCGACGTTGGATTGGTACGTTGTTTTTGTACCAAATACCGCCAACCCCCCAAATTCACCAGAGTTTCGTCCGGTGGAAAGATTTTAGGCCATAATGAAGGCCAAAGTTCGAAAATCGCCGAAGATGTTTAACAACGAGCTGGAGTTGAAGAAAGGATGGATGAAAGTGACCAAAAAGGTCGGCACAAAATGTAATGAGGGGTCTTAAGGGAAAGGGGTGGGCTTTCAGCGATGGAAAGGAAATTTAATAAAGTAATTATGCCGAAACATAATCCATATGTAATGCACCGTGTCCAATATGTTCTCATACACTTTTTCCTTGCATTGGTGTCATGCAACTACTCAACATGCTTCACGTATGTGTTGGTGTAGTTTTGCACTATGGTTATACAAACGCTTTTAGGTTATGTCCGATTGTTTTCATTCGGTGTTTATCTTTTACCAGCGATGAAGGAGTTTCGTGCTGTGGTGATAAAAAAGTTTTTGAAAGGTGAGCGCCCGGGCGCTATTTTCAAAAATTTGAAAAACCTCGGAGTAAAGCGGGATCCGAAGCTGCTGAGCCATCCGAAGGTACCGTGACACCTGCTCGTTGGATGACCGGAAGAGATCCAGTTGTACTCGTACGGTGCGGACTGGTTTAAGTCAGGGAACGGATTAGACGAAAATCACAGCGATCTGTTCGTAAAATGGTCGGGATCGTAAATGCATAAATGTTTCGAGATCGTAAATGCATAACATACTGCAAAATGATCTAGGATTCCAAGCTTTCAAGAAACGTAAGGATCACGGAGTTTTGGAACCTTCCAAGCAGAAACGACTCGAAGGAGGAGGGGAATTTGCACGCGAGGCAAATTACCAGGTGTTTGGAGATGATCTCTATGTCAGTCTCGTTCACGGCTGGTGCCGAGAGAATTTGACCGACTTTTTGGACAAGAATGAATAGCCTCCCCGTTCACCAGGTTAAGGTACCAAAAGTGGATAGTAATGTTTGCTAGAATAAAATATATGAACAGAAAGTGTTTTAAGTTCCGTCAGTGTACGGTAGGTTGGAAATGGAATAGAAGTATTGAAAATTTAGCGAAAGGGCATGGGTAAAGTACTACTCGAACCAAGGACGTTACTATTGCCTAACTTGTGGTGGCCTATTGTGGTGGCGAATTCGTCCTACGTCTTGAGCTACCCCGCACTGCGCTTAAAATAGTTGTGATGTTGTTTTGGATCTGTTTTAAATATACCACTCTGAACGTAACTTTGAGTGTGCCAGTATTTATTATTTTGGGTTTCAAATTAGTGTTTAAAAAAACACATGAAAAAGAACATACAATTGAGTACTATTTATCTTTGAGTCTCAAAGTATTTTAAGTAGTGTTGTTACTATCTTGGCTACTCTTTACAATAGTCTTTATTGTTTATCCCGCAAGAATTTGCAGCAATAATTTAAAGGAAAAATGGACGAAAAGAAATTGATATTTTTATTTATTACTCCGGCGCCTCCGAACATGAGCTTAATTTTTTGTTTGAATAGGCTTTTATTATTCTTTGGTTGGTCAGTGTTGTGTTTGATCAGGAATATAAAACATCAATAACGATGTGACAACTATTCTTATGTTCCAGCCAGCTCTGCTCAACTTAACTCGAGTCACAACTTGAAATAACTTCAACTGCGCCATGGACATCCCTAGTAGCAAGCTCTTCTTTTCATGTATTCAATCATCGTCTGTTTGAATGTATCTGCTGGACGCTTATCTCCGGTTAAGAAGCAGTGTAGAAGCTTAATGAATTTTAACTGAATAGCAGCAGTAGCTAGCTTGATTGGTAGCAGGTATGATTCTTGGAACCATTTCACGGTGCTTAACTCTTCTTTTCGGGTTGATCATCTCGTTTTGGTTGGGGCGACCAACCTTTGTTTGCTTACTGGATGGTGAGAAGCGACGTTTTAAGTATGCTTTGTATGGTGGAATGGTATTGTACTCGATTTTTATGGTGCATTTAGTAATGACTATATGAAACTGAATCGGGGAATTTCCTCACAGTGATAATGGAATCTTATGGCAGTTAAATATTTGTAATCGTTGAATCCGAAAGGCCGGTTGCTCTCTTATATGCTCACACAAACAAATATGTTGCCGAGGGCCTGCCTGGAAAGGTGAAGCAGTGTTTGTATTTTGCTGTGTGTTTTGACGTTTTTTCTCACCTAATGAAGGTGCCGCTTTTTTCCTAACCAGTACGATGGCTTCTGAACTTTATGAGCAAAATTGTTCATCCATCGTCATTTGGTTTCGGTACAAAATTTGAAGCTCTCATTGAAGCTCATTGCTAATTTTTTCGTTACTTAGGAGGATGTTTGATTGTTCATTATAATTGTAGACAGTCACATTCACTGCACTGAACCCTTGTAGAATTTTTGAGCTGTTCATGAAATCCGGCCAAGGTTCTCTCACGAATTTGTACGTGTTTTAGTTCAGACACCACAGCAAGCTATGATGATTGCTCTTCGCACGCAGAGATGAAGTTCACAGTTAGAATGCGACTGAACAGAACTAATTGCAGAAGATCCGGTTCGCGGCTATCTGAACTGTGATTGTTTATAAACGCAATATTTTTTTGTCAGAAATCAATCATGTTGGCGATTCGATGATCATGGTTCGATCTCAATGCGATTGACCTTTTCAAAGTATCATGGGTACGATTTGTTTTGCACAGCTCAGACGTGGCTCAGAGGTCCTTCAAAATTTATGAAAATTATCTTAGCCAAAGAATGCTATCGAGTTCCTATGCAAATCATGCGGTTATTTTATGTCAAAATATAAGGGGCTAAAGAGTACTCATGCAATACTATTTAAATCAACTTTATCACATCATTCAACGGGCGTTCATCGCTTATAGCAGCGTTGCAGTCTCTTTCGTCTGCTCCAGGTGTATTCACGCGCATCAGATGCACATTACTCACAAACGATTGATGCATTCCGAATGTGTCCCATAGCACAATCAATGTCACTCGTCATCACCATGCCCATCACTTCGAGCAGCTCAATCAAATGCATAAGGTAAAAATAAACCTAAATCAGCCGTCAACGAGTAATTGCCTTAATATTGAAATACATTAAAATGCCTGCCAGCTGTTAATAGCATGGACCCTCACGAACCGACAGTAAATGTTTGTAATGCAAATTAGTCGGCATGAAAAAATAAACATTAAAGAATCGATATAGATAGAATTAAGAACACGTTCAAAAGTGATGATACACTACCAACGCAAAATGCGATTCGAGGGCAAAATAACACATATTATTAACTGCCCGATATGAACTTGAAAATAATCCCTTAAATGATGAGATGCGAACACTGACATTTCTCGAACGTCTGTTATTAATGGGATCAATTATGGACTATCAAACGCGAGGGGCCGTCTTCGGCCTGAGTGCATCTTATGTTTATTTCAGAGATTTACATTAGGTATCGTGAACTGAAGCCAGTACGTGTTGCCGGAATCCTTGAATTTGTTTAGGTTTATTTGAAAGCGTATCTAACGTCGAGGGAAACAAGCTGTATTGAATGCTATGATCGTATCCTAGGAATTTTCGATACGTGGTAGAAATATTTCCAGAGGATTGCATTCGATGAACAAATGAGGATTTTTCGTTCTATTTGTTACGTTTTACAATTAGAATATGCGAGGATTTTTCGTATATTGTTTTATCGTTATATCACTTATATACAGGGTCTGTTAATTTAAATGTTGCATTTAAAACAACATGTTAATTCAACAAAACAAAACCTTTTTATTTCAAATTCATGCCAATTCACTTGAAACAGTTCACTATTTGAAAAATCATCCATTAAATTCAAGATGACATCCTTTGGGAGAAATGATTTGCTTATACCAGTTTTTATGCTGCTCTTATTTAGGTATTCTTCTGGTAAAAGATCCCATTCAGCAACTATATGTCGCTTCGGGTTTCCAAACTTTAATTTTTTCTAGAGCAGACCCTGGCCTCCATACAGGAAATCCTATTGGATTGGAGTAAGTCGAATTCACTGGACACTCTGTGCAAGAAATGAATGTTTCTGTTCAGCAATCCACAGTTGGGTCTGTTTCGCTTTATGAGCTGAAGCGGGGACCTTGAGTTAGAAAACTCAAGGTGTTGAACCAAAATGAGCTTGTGTCTACGGCTCAATAACATTATTGATTAATTTTCAAACCTTCAGGAATAAAAACCAGTGAAGTTAGACCGTTAAGGATGACTCCAGCCCGAACCATAACTGACGCAGATTTTGTCATCGAGTAGCCCTCACAACGTTAGAACTTCTAGATTTTTCTGTCAAGCAAACCCTATCGTTTTGCTTGTTTGCGAATTGCTGAAGAGTGAAGAGCTGTTCGTCCGTAAATACGATACTTTTCAACTAAACTCTGTTCATACGTTCCTTCTTTTGCTTGATTCCAAGATCTTGTACTTTTTGGATCTTGTATGACTTGGTATTAAACCTCTTTTAAGCATTCGTCAGATACTGCGATCTGATATATGAAGATCTTTTGCCAGTTGAATAGCACTCCAACGAGGATTATTTCTGCAAACACCTCTTCGTCTTTTTTTTTTATCATGTCATCGGTAGTTGATGTGGCTTGACGTCCTCCACCACATCTTTTTTTTGGTAGAGATGGTCTCCAGGTATATTTTGATTTTATGGTATAAAAACTTCTGCAATGCTCAAACTTACTAGCTCCGAATAATATCCTTCTTCCTTATTACTGCTTTGTACAAAGTAGAAACTGCACTACGTTTTTTTTTCTATGTCCATTTTTCCGGTTCAAATACGGTTACGAAAACAAGTTGAACGCCAGCTTGCAGCTACGACTCAGGGTAAACAAAGCGACAAGGCCCGATGTGATCTTATGAGCAACTTTGTAATAGCTCTATTGTGTATTGTGTACTTTATTGTTGGGCCCTGTACACTCCGAAGCATTTGAAACGATATGTTTACGCATCCTTCCATCCCTGCAGATACCAAAAAAAAAAAAAAAAAAATGTAAAATGTAAAATGTAAAGAGATATTTGAATAATGTATGAAATGTAGTACTATTTCAAATTCGAAGAATCTTACAGAGCCCTCTTTGCGGCAAACATTGCACAGTAGCTCTGTCCGTTTTGATGTTCGTCACACATAGATGTGAGAAAGAGCTGATGAAGACCTTCCGTCCGGTACACAAAAACGAATGCAAAACACACAAATGCAAAATTAGAGCGAACTTCTTCAGCAGACAGGAAACTGATGGTTTTCTATATGATGTATTTTAAATACTCAAAATGACGGTAATAAATTGGTTATCAATCGTGAATTATACATCTAATAATTAGCCCAATAGATAAAGCTAATGTTCAAATCATTAAAAGAAAAATAATTTGGAAAATTTGGTTATTTTTTTAACTGGATCTATTTGTACTACATTAGATTAGATTAATAGCAATGTTATTTAATCAGCAATTTTATTTATTTTGTAACATTTTGAACCTTTGAAATTCAACGTGGGTGGGTTTAAAAATTGCACAATCGTTGAGTTTGGCTAAATCTACCAGGTGCAGGGTCTTCAAATGTTTCCAATAGCGGAAAACTATTCTTCGAAAGGATTATAGTGAGCTTCATAGTGAAACGTACAGTCGACGGCTGCATTGGACAGTATTGAGAACTATCATAGCAAACTCAGGACTCCCGGATATCGAGATTGCCATAAAATACAGTTAAAAAAAAGCACCACCCGAAGGATGCACTACGCGTCATTCTTATCGTGCTAACAAGCAGCTAAACCGGAAAAAGATTCGAACGAACAAAACAAGCCCTCGGATTCAGTGACACCGTGATAACAGGGTGGACTTCATCCCCCCCGAAATTTACAAATTGCTCAAATTGCCTCAATTTCACGAAATCGAGAAATATTGAGCAACTGTTAAGCGGAAACTGAAAAAAAAAATTTAAACGTGATTCGAGAAACTGCAGACATGAAGAGATGGTTGGAAGAAAAATTGCTGCTTAGACCAACAGAGTCTCCAAAAGATGATGCGAGGTATATCAAAAAAAGTTCATCATTCCAGCAAAACTAAAACGAAATAAGATTGTTGATATTTTTTTCATGAGCGTGCAATAAAAAACCATGTTTTAACTGCTCAACTGTTATATTTCTTGAGTTCTTTTTCAAAGAAACGTATCTTTGTAAACAAAGAGGGAGAGAAAGATTCAAACGTTAAATTCTTGAAACCTTTAGCACTTTCATGCAAACTAGGGCCATTAACACAAGGAATAACATATCCCTAACATGATGGTGAAGCTATTTCCCGTGAGAGGGTGCTGAGAGTTTTGAGGAATTAACGTTTGAGTCTTATGCCTTTTTCATACTACAGCGTTGCAACATAATACAAGGCTATCTTGATGACATTTTCTGGGTAGATACTTTTCAAAACATCCTGGTATTATGTTACAAGCCTGTAGTCTGAACAAGGCATTACTTTCTACCTTTGTTTACAAAATCAGATACGTCTGCTTTAAAAAGTACTCGAGATTTCATGAAAGCTCTTCAATACCAAGGACTGTTATCAAGATCAAAATGAGATATTCATATGATATTTTCTTCTGCCCGGATAGTACGCAGCGAGCAAGTAATTTTTGAAGTTATTTTTGCCATTTCTACCGGAGTAGTTAGGACAACTGCTTCAGTATGGATGAAAGGCTAGTTTTCCTTGCGGAATAATCGAACGAAATATCATTCTGCAAGGAAAAGTGACAGCCTCATATATAAAGACTGGATCGGAAAAAATGAGACACACAAAAATGATCACCATAAATTCATTTTAAATCACATACTTCTCAAATTTTCAGGGATTAAATAACTGTATATTCGCTATGGCATTATTTATTTATTGAATTTCCTCCCCCAAGCTGAATGCTCGTACATTTCTCTTAACACTGCTCATGAGATCTTGGGCGAGGCTTTGTTCATCTTCCTTACACAATTTCTCCCAGTTTTTCATCAAAGCTTCATCGGTTTTGAATGTTTTTCCGCTTTTCTTAAACGTCTTCTTCATTTTCGCCCAAAACTTTTCGATCGGACGAAGTTCTGGTGTATTTGGTGGGTTCGCCTCCTTCGCAACCACATTAACGTCCTTCGCTTCGTACCAATCCATTACAGGCTTTCCGTAATGGCACGAAGCGAGACCCGGCCAGAACAGCGTGGGACCACGGTGAGAGCGGAGGAAGGGCAGCAAGTGCTTCTGCAAGCATTCTTCTTGATAAATCTACCCGTTTATGGTGCCGGTTGTAACGAACGGCTTGCTGTACCGTCCACACTCGCAGATCGCCTGAAACAACTGATACTTCTTCGCGAATTTTTCCATCTTTCTCTTCCGGAACTTTTCCGGAACCTCCATGCGGGACGTACTGACAAAATACTCGAAGCTGGGGATTTGTATGGTGACCGCCTTGATATGGCTTGACCAGCCACTCGCGGTACAGCTTCCGCGCACGCAATTTGGTCACCGTATTTTGTTTGTCAGTCCGGTTTGGCGCCTTCCTGACCTTAAAAACACGTAACCCAGCCCGCTTCATGGTCTGCTGGACGAACCACTTCGACAGATTGACCTTTTTGGCCACGTCTCTGGTGGAAAGGTTCGGGTTATTCTTAAAGTACTGCCTTATCTTCCGCGCCTTCTCTGGGTATTCTGTTTTTGGTTTTTGGCTGCTTCCAGCGCGCCGCTCGATGGTCTTCGTCTCCTGGAACATTTTCACAATGCGGGACATGGTGGAATGATAGATTCCAAGTCTTTTGCCGATCCATCTGTGCGACTGACCAGGATTATCGATCACCGCGGCCAAGATTTTCTGACGTAGCTCTTCTTGTTTCGAATGCATCTTACAAATTACTTGACAAATCGCGATGCACACATAAACATAACACTCTAAACTAGTATTACCCAAAATTTCATTAATTTTTATCCACGCGATAAAAAGTTGCACCAAAAACAAAGTGTCGCATTTTTTCCGAGTCCAATCTTTATTACATAGGAAGGTAACAGAAACTGTCCGTAGTTTGCCATCCTTTTCAGCTGCTTAAACTTAAGTAATTCCGACAGTAAAACCATTTCTTGACCATTATTTGTCCTATACTAATGCACACTATTTTTAGACTACATACTTGCCTTTAAGGAGAAATCTTCGAGAATCCTACAGGGTGTTCAATAAGTTTGAATACACTTTAAAAAAGTTTTTAAATAAAATACAAATACAACATATTGTTTTCTGAGTCCAATTTTTTTTAAAGCAATGGTTATTGAGAACTTTTTAGACATATAGTTGGAATCACCCACCCTTTGTGCTGAATGACTAGCCTGAGACGTTTCTCAAAAGAATCGCACACCTGGTCCATCGGCATTTCGTCCCAGATCTTGGAAATGAGCTTCTTAAATTGGTCCATAGTGCTCACTTGATGTTCGCTTTGCTTTGCCAGCAGATACGACCATACATGAAAGTCCAGAGGATTGAGGCCGGGGAGCTGGGAGGCCACAAAGTCTTATTGAGAAAACCAGTCAAATTCTCCCGCTATCATGCTTGTACGATATTCGCCGTGTGGGTCGCCAAGCCGTCCTGTTTAAAAACGACATGATCCTTCCCGTAGAGTTCCCGAAGTCCCGGGGCCGCAACCTTCTCCAGAACCTCGGTCTTATATTAAGCGGCGTTGATTTTCACAGTTTTCTTGAAAAAAACAATAGTGGGAGCTTCCCACGGCTGGATACGGCCCCCCAGGAACATTGAGCCGAAAATTTTTGACATTGTGCCGCTGTTGCTAGACAAAGAGTTTCTCATCAGAAAACACAAACTCCTGACCTGCGTGCCGTGCAAGTATCAAATTGGCTCTGTGGCTTCTTCTTCATTGTAGCCTCCGTTACACCGTGAAGCTTGCGTTTCTTGTACGGCTTGTATCCTAGGTCCTTCGTCATGATCGACACATCCAAGTAAACAGTTGTCTCATTTTTCGACGAACCCGCTTCTTCATCACATTTATGGCTGATGGCGTCCATGCCGAACGCGGCTGCCCGGAGCTCGCACGGTCCTTGGCCGAGCCCTCTCCCGGTACCGACAAATGGTGGTATAGATGAAATTCCGCTTTACCCCGTGGGATTATGCCGGGCCGCTCACCTCTCGCAAACAACTTTACTACGACGTCGCGGTACTTTTTGATCGTGCGCGATAAACAAACAACAGATGACAGGGATACAGAACAGAACCGCGCGCGTCGGTTAGCCTATATATGAGGCTTAAGCTGACACCAATTCCAATACGAAGAATGCATATGGTGCACACCTATGCACCCTGTGTGTCATACATTACCACGACGCGATTTCAGATGAATAAACCTCAGCAAGAAAGCCACATTCAAGACCGATCCTCTTATTTTCGCAGCCAAATATATAGATATATATTGATATTTGTGCCTTTTAAAACGCGAGCTGGGTGCTCCAACTTAGTTAAGTGAATCCCACAATGCTGCGTTGCCGTCAGCGTTTAAGTTTGAATAATTTCAAAGTTGGCGCTAACGCAGACAACAGCCCTGCTTTGTGCGGTCAAAATAGAGGGCCTTGCCTTCTACAACAGGCTTGTTTCATTTCTCGATAGGTAGACCTTTCGTGGTGTTCGTTCATCGAAGTATTTAGGAACCCTACTCAATAATTTTAATGAACATGGTGAATTTTAACGAGATACTATACTTTGTACTTGCTAATCACCATAATTTCATTCCTTGCATGCAATGTTGCAAGACTGGTTATGCAAGACAGGTTATGCAAGACAGGTTATGCAAGACAGGTTATGAAGAAGACTGGTTATAGATCATTGCACCGAATCTATTAACCTCACTTTTTTGACAGTTCAGGGAGCTTGTTTACAAGGTGTTAGAATTTTGACCGCTCAATCGAAATTTTTCATTGGCTTTTTTCGGATTCTGTACGATTAGATTCAGGAAATGATGTAAAAATAAGCACTGGTGTCTGTTTTACGGCAAGTTTAATTCAATCGCAACAAATTCTGAGCACAAAATCTTAAACCGATCTTACAGAAAATATTCTAAGCCCACGATCAGGGAGCTTAACTGTGAAAACTGCATTGATGACACCTTCGTGCAATGAACTATACAAAAAAAGCGGTTGCCAAAGTTTACAATAAATCAAGCTGAACAATGCATTAGGTCCTAAGTAACATTTGGGAGACTATCTTTGTCGACTTTCTCTTTGCGTACCTACGGCTGTGTAAAAACATGTTCAAGTATTTTCAACACATAGTACGGTATTATTAAGTGTAATTAAGCATCCAATATGTCAAAAACATCAGCAAATCGTTTAATAGCAAGCTATTGACGAAAAAAAAAGTCGACGAAGAGAATCTTACAATGTTACTTAGGACATTACTTAGGAATGCATTGTTCAGCTTGAAATATATTATTATTTATGCGGCAGTTTAGCAATTCCAAATTCCTAAATCTAGGATTTATTTCAGATTCCTCAGGAAAACCCGCACATATCGAGCAGGAGAAAATAAAACCAATGAATACCTAATTTTGATCTTGATAACTGGCCTTGGTATTTAAGAGCACAGCATAAGAGGTAGAATACCTAAGCAAAATACCTAAGAATTGCAAGCAAAATATATCTCGAATGACAAAGCTTGTTATTTTGGATACCTGGAAATACTTGAGAGGCACTATTTTGGTACTGTCTTACCCCAATTTGGTATTCGCATTATATTGTTGAAACAATTTTATTGTACTATCCTCAGGTATTTCACTTTTTAATCTGAGCTCCTAAATAGCAAGGCCAGTTATTAAGTTATTCGTTCCTGCTCGGGAAATAATTTAATACTTGAAAAAGGTTAACGGCAATTGTTAGAAGATTTTAAAACGCGGTGAAAAATCGTCCTGGAAATATAACCTCTATACAAGTACATAATAGAATTTACTAATCTAATGTTGCGTGAATCGATAGCCATCTGTAAGGTAATCAGAAAGGAGTCTTTCGAACAGCTACCCATTGGATTTTTAAATTAGGTCACTCATCCCTTCAAACAATTGCATTCAATTCCCCAACCTGGAACAAGTAACCGATCGATCATCATGCTACTTTCTTTCCGTCTTGCAATGCATCAAGAGTAAATCGTTAAATCATCTTGATTTATTTATCGTCATTCGACGACAAGTTAAACAGCTGTGGCAAAGCGTGATTTCCATTGGTATGGCAAACAAATTCCCGTAATTCACCCGCAGCCCCAGCTCAGCAGCAGCAGAGCAAGATGATTTATGACAGGAACCGCAGATCTACTCTTGGCTTCGCGGTGCAAATTAAGCGACAAGAACTAGCCCTCGTTGACGACGCAGACAGGTAGGTATGCCTATCTACTCAAACCTGACTTGACTCGATATAAACCGTATGTTTCTACGAGGGACCGAGATGGTGTAACAATCAAACAATCAATATGAAGACAGACTCTGATGTGGATTTTTCTCATGTCACAGCATTTTGTTTGGTCTGTATATTTGTTTGTCGATGTTCCATTATGTAAGGTGTGCGAATTCAACATAAAAGTCTCAACGTCTTGAAGCGAAATACGTTTTGAAACTAAATTCATTTAGTGTGCCGTGGACAATCCCTTCTTACTTCATTTGATAACTGCCCTTGTGTCTGGAAGTAATCAATGGTTTATAATAGGTTTGATTTACTTCCCTCTGGATTCTGTATCACATGGTGTGAAAACGGAAATTTTAGAGAATCAATTTGAAACCGTACTAATTATTGTTGTTACAGGAACTCTAAGGAAACATTTGTTATCATGAAAAGGTTGAAGTTGGAAATTACAGTCAAAATAATTGACTTGATTATGTGGTAAAAGTCAGAAATAGAAAACTTTCCAAGTGCTCGAACAGGAAAAAATAGTATATTATTACCTAAGTGATCGTGATTATTTTATGTCGTTTTCGGTTATTGCCGGTCGGCCCTAACAGCTGTCAAAACGTTTTTTTATTGAATCGGGTTGGATCTAGATCCGCTCAAGATTCGACGCATCATCGATGATGTTCGATCTCAACTTTTTTCGAGGTTCAACCTGCATTCACCAATGTGAATGAATGCGTGTACAGGATACACTTCGTTTGGGCACTAATTCAGCTTGTCCGCATTTTTTTTTTGAGGAGTCCGTAGTAGGCTCAACACCCACGGATAATCATTATCCGCAGTAACAATTGAGTCGTCGACTACATTGAACTCATCTCTGTCGATCGTTACGCTGTTACACCATACCAATCCAATGCCAATGCCAACCAATGCTGTATACAGAAGTTGTCTCCATTGAATTCGGTCCATGGCTGTACCGATTTTAACAAAGTGTAAGTTGTGTTCATTCGCCTCCTTCACGTTCCGTCTTCCATCTGCACTCCACCGTAGATCATATGCACCACCTTCCGTTCAAAGAAACCAAGGGCGCGTTAGTCCTCCACTAGCAATGTCCATGTTTCGTGGCCGCAGAGAACTACCGTTCTAATTAACGTTTTGTAGATGGTCATCTAAGTAGTTCGGCGAAGTTTGTTCGATCTTAACTTCCTTCGGAGTCCAAAGTAGGCACGATTAACAGCCATAATGCGCTTTAGTATTTCTCTGCTGGTGTCGTTATCGGTGGTCAACAATAAAGTCGTTATACCGCTGCTGGGTTCGGAATGCTAGCATGTGCTTCGTTTTGGACGTATTTATTCTCAACGCAATCTTCACTGCTTCGTGCTTTAGCTTGTTGTGCTGCTCTGCCACCGCCTCAAATGTTCCACGTCATTGACAAAGCAGAAATTGATGGAATCTGTTGATAATCGTGCCCCGCATGTTAGACGCTTCTCGTCTTAGCAAGCAAGTAAGCAAGAAAGAGATTCCAAAACTTTGATAAGCGCGCCTGGGAAATTCGGATCAACAAGAAAATCTACCTTATATCCTTACACATCCCTTGGTTCCACCCATAGTAGCCTTTATAAGTCTGGTTAGTTTTCCCGGATCGGAACGCGTCCATGATCTTCCATAGTCCTTTTGAATTAACTGTACCATATGTGGCTTTAAAGTCGATGGATAGATGGTGTGTAGGAACTCTATATTCACGGACGATCTGCGGCAAAGTGATTATTTGGTCCGTTGCAGACCGCCCTCCGATGAAGCCGGCTTGAAAACTTCACTTGAATCTATTTGCTAGTGACGACAGTCGCTGGAAGATGATTTCCGTCCTTTGCTGTATTGGTCCTCTACCTGTAAACCATTCATATGTTGATCAAAGTGCTGACCTCCTTCTTTCGGTCACCTCACAATCCTCGTCAAGAATACCACCATTCTTATTCTGGGACATTTTAGCTCGCAGCATGAAGCCTCTGAGAAACACATTGAGTTACAGGTAGCACATTCGTGTTTCATGTGAGCGGTGCTGCTTTTCTATCTTCTCACAATTCAAGAAATGGGTTTGCTACCTCAACTTCTATCTGTACTGTTCCACAGTACACTCTGCCCGGCAAGCACCCGGGCTGCGGTCTTCTCTTCAAACACCAGCAGGCATTCGTTCCACTTAACCTAAGACGTTCTCCACTGCGCTGTTGCTGATGGCTGACTTCACGGTTTTCCAACAGTCCTTGAGAAGGGCTTCGTCGAGCTCGTCCTTTTGTCAGTAGCACAGTCTCTAACATTTTCGATGTCGTTCTAGCTAACGAACGACAACGAAAATGGTTGAGACTGTCAGCTGAAAATTCCAACAACTGGTTTATACTCTTCTTTCTGGCCAACCTGAGCGTTGAAATCTACAAAGAGGATCTTGATATAATGGCTTGGGCAGCGGTCGTAATCAAACTCCAGCTGAAGTTGTAAGAGAAGTTCGCAAGAACTCACAAACAACCATCCTCGTCATCAAAGAAAACTTGTCACTACATTTCCGCAAGAACAACTTGACTATCATTGCAGAAAGATGAAACACAGATTTGACTAAAATTCGCGAAAAAACATGCCGACAACCCCATTACATTCTTGAAAAAGGTTCTTCACTCTGATGAAAGCAAATTTGAGATATTTGGAACCAGCCATCAAGATCATGGATAAAACCAAGTGAGAGCTTCTGGATAGGAACAGTCAGAATACTGTTAGACACCGAGGTGACTGTTATGATGTGTGGGTGCTTTTTGTTATCAGTAGTTGAAAAACTGGTTCAAATCAATGGGATTATGACTGCCGACAAACACATAGACATTACACGTAATTTACATTTTTTTTTATCTTATTTCTGCAGAACAACTGTTGAAATGGCAAACTTTCCTTCTAACGTTTGCATTTAAAAAAAATGGACAAAAATTAACGATTTTTCATGAGTTTACCTTCACCCGCACTGACGAAACTACCCATGCAGCATCAATCATAGCAGCCCATACCAGTCAAAATTTGACAGCTTTATCAGTCGAACTCTAACCGTGATGGCAAAAACAGTGAAGCAACTCCGTTCAGAAGTGTGCGCCTTCAAAGAACGGTACCCCACCGCGTCCAAAACAGACATCGTGCGGCACTTTGTGAACGCCGGATACGCCCGTTTCAGCATCTACTACATCTTGGCACTATTTGAAAACAATCAGAGCATCGAGAGAAAGCCCGGTTCCGGACGGCCGACTACCCTGAGCGACAAAAATCTCCAAAGGATGCAAAAGAGGAAGACCGAGGGAAAAGTGGCTACATCGCAGCGTGCGCTTGGCCGGGAGGTAGGTTCAACCGGCCAAACAGTGAAAAAGTACATGGCAAACATGAACATACCTGTCAGAAAGCGGAAGTCGCATGCAGGCAATGACGCAGCGGCAGCGTCTGAATAAGATGGTCAACTCGATTTCTCCGACGAATCGCGATGTGGCAGTGATGATGGACGACGAGACCTATCTCACCCTGGATGGCAGGGCACTTTGTATTTTACTTCCCCCACGAAGGAAGTGTGCTCCGAGGTGAAGTTCATTTCACACACCAAGTTCCCCAAGAAGGTGTTGCTGTGGCTGAGAAGGGGATGTGAAATTCGCTCTTCTTTCGCTCCGGACTATCCGTGAACGGGGAAATTTATATTATGAAATTCCTGCCGGAAGTTACGTCATTCATCAAGAAATACCACACGGGTGAAGACGCGCTGTTCTGGCCGGATCTGGTGTCGGCCCACTACTCGAAGCGATCATTGGAGGAGATGGAGCGGCTGAATAACGATGTAGTACCCAAATCGGAAAACCCGCCCAACGTCCCTTAGCTGCATCCCATCGAGAATTTCTGGGCCAACCTGAAGCGTAGGATCTAATCCAACAATTTGTCGCGAAAACTGAGGAGGAATTGATAAATAAATCGAAGAAAGAACTCAAAAACATGTTTATACGCATGTTTTCGTCCGCTATGACAAATGTTCCGGTTAACTGATGGAAGACCGCTCGCATGGCGTTGATTTTTTTCGCAAGTAAGCTTAAATAATTACCTTCCATGGTAAATTTATCAAAAGCAATTATCTGTCTTAGCTTTTTTTATCACCTTCTGAAAAAAATCCATTTTTTTAATGCAAACGTTATTGATTTCCAGTTCTCTACATCGTTTTTTGCGTAAACGATCGCCAACCGGCTTAGCGTGATATCATAGACTAACTCTAAGACCAGTAGGTCCCATACAAATACGATTTTTTTCTTGGCTCAGTCAGTACTAGCACATCGGTCCCAAGCTCAGTCCCAAGCTCAATAATGCGCCCCTTATAATGAACCCTCACGAACACACTCTCAAGTATTCTGTCAAAATAACACAGCAAATCAAAACACAGGCGCAAATATGTATAACAAGGTGCTGGCTTCAAGGTGTAATTCGGAACAAGGGGTTCCACAACAGTGATGCAATTTCAAATCGCTAGTTGAATATTGATTGTTGGTGATATGGAATCGATCCTCAGCCACTTCAAAGTTGTCTTTGTACAAATTTTGAAAACTTTTAGGACTTTATTCGTAAAATGTTTGCTCCCATCCTGGAATCGTATAAAGTACAAGAGGCCAAAAACAGCCAATCCATCAAACTGTCCAGAACTTCGCCCAATAGAGAAGTACTGGGCTCTAGTTAAGGGGAAACTCTTCGAAACTACGAAGAAAGCAAATGGTACCGATAATTTCAAGAGAAGATTAAGAATCGTTACGGCGGGCGTATCTGAGCAGCCTTTTTGTTAGCATTTTGATCGTGTAGTATTTAAAACGTGATAATCTTACCTATTTTATAAATCCATCCCAATTTCCCTCCATAAGACCTTGATTTTTTACTGCACAGAATAGAGATATTCCCAGCAAATACTGACCACAAATACATGCTATGCATGTTATGCCCTGAAAGTCATTATCATGCAGGTTTTGTGCGCGTTCTGTCATTTTGGTTAATCTTAATAATACATCTGGAATCAACTGCCAGTATTGTTGTTTTGTACACTCCATGCAATGACAAAAAAATCAAGGAATATCTCCCGAAGATTTATCGTTGATTCTATGCAAATTTAACTATTTTCGCATGCAAACATGTTACACAGCAGGATATTTAGAGACATCTCCAACCCCTGATAGAATGTGGGCGTTTCTATCTTATATCGCGAAACATCGTCACGGAAATTTATGAAAGTCTGGCGTTTCGGAACAACTAAATTTATCAACAATCACCGAGTTTTTTTTATTTAAGATTTGCGCTTTTGGTGTCGTGATATGAATGTGAATGACCGGCATTTCTGAGTGGTCACGTGCAGATGAGAAGCGCTATGCTTTCTCGGGTCCCTACGGTCAGTTGTTGATTAGTTTTTTTTATTTCTACAGAAAATGTCGACATTGAGAATGCGGGTCGAATTCCACCCGTCCGGTTTGTGATGAAACACCCGTTCGTCTGAGGTTGTCCTCACACCTGTTTCGAAACGGATAGCTGCTATCAATTATCGCACTACCTTAGCGTACGTTTTCCATGAATCACAGTGAGCGGTGATGGTGAGACAATCAATCATCGAACATTGCTGAATCGAAATCTGCACGACCTCAATGTCACGCAGAAAGAAGCAATTTGCATTAATAATTAAGTTCCGGATGGCACATTAGCACCAGAGACTACATATTTATTTGCAAAGTTCGTTGAGCAATTCTCAACCTGCCTACTCTCGGAGGCAGTGTGTAGCAGCTCATGTCGATAATGTACGGTGTGATAATCGGTATCACGTTTGTCGTCAAAGATTTCTGGCTCACTCTTGATAAATAGGTTAGGCGACGTTAGGCATACATACGTTAGGCGTAATGTTTACATAACTACACAACATTTTTGTTTTACAGTAGTCAGTAATTTTTTTACTGACTTTCAAACAGTTGATCGCCCGGTAAAACGTTCAGTAAAATTGTTATTTACTGAACGATCAGTAAACTTGAAATGAGCACTCAGCTAAAATATACAAAATATACCGACTAGCTCATCTCTTAATACTGAATTTCGGTGAATTATACAAAAGAAAACAAATCCGTTAAAATTGGAACGTCATCAATTGTCAAATATTACAGTTTTTAATGAATGAGACTGTGGACCTCAGTGAAGGTCGGCTATTCAATCATGCACAGAGCAGTTCGTTGTTTTTAGCTTTTATTACCGCTCACATGTTTACATGTAGTAAACAATATAAATACAAAAAAAAAAAAAAATAATTCAAGGTTACGCATACACATTTGTCTTTGGTTGGTAAATGACTGGACAATGCGTTCCATTGGTACTTCACGTACCTGCAGGTATAAAATAAATCCTACTGCGATCCCTAGCCTCTTGTCCAGTCACTCCTATCCCTACGTTTCCGTGGTGCCGACTGGGGTATGAGTAACCATTGGAAAGATCGGGTAACCAACCCCGGTGGGACCTTGGTCATATGCTCTTCAAAGGGTGTAGTCTATCTGAGCGCTTGTTCTCCATGTCAGGAGCGGCTGATCATCGTCCTCGTGTCAGCGTGAGACTCGTAACAGTGCTGTGCACGATGGTCCTCCGGGTTGGGTTTGCTTGAAAAAATCAACGATTCAAATAATACAGAAGTGAATACGGACCGGAACAATTGGCAAAGACCTAGGCGACGAATTAAGAACTACGATTGGTAACTCAGAACATGGAGCTGCAAATCGCTCTGCTACCCTGGCTGCGATAGGATAATCTACGACGAACTTCAACCACGTAACTTCGAGCAGCTAGAGCAAGTGTATGATGGCTGCTCGCAGCGGGGCGTAAGAGTCGTCATTGGCGACATGAACTCTCAGGTAGGACGGCAGGCAATGTACAGACTGGTAATAGAGCCTCACAGCATGCATACCGTATCGAACAATAATGTCCAACGATGCGTAAAATTTGGGGCCTCCCGTGGTTTAGTATTCCTAATTACCTTCTTCCCCCGTAAAGACATCCACAAACCCACTTGGAGATCACCTGACCAACGAACAGAGAAACAGATCGACCATGTTCTTATCGGTGGGAAATTCTTCTCCGATATCATCAACGTTCGCACTTACCGCAGCGCGAATATAGACTCGGACCACTACCTAGTTGCTGTATGTAGTCGGTCCAAACTGTCGACAGTTTACAACACGCGTCGAATTCGGACGCCACGACCTAACGGTGCGCTACTACGGGAAACCGGAATTGCCCAGGAATACGCGCAACAGCTAAAAGTAGCCCTTTCAAAGGAAGAGCAGCTTGGCGCAGCTTCTCTTGAGGATGGCTGAAGAAGTATTCGAACCGCCATTTGTAGCTCAGCAATAGTGACACAAGGTACTTCTGCACCGAATCGAACAAATGACTGGTTTGATGGTGAATGCAAGGAGTTAGTAGAGCACAAGTATGCAGCGCAGGTGAGAATGCTGCAACACTGTACGAGAGCGAATGTGGAACGGTATGGACAGGCACGGAACAGAAAATAACCTATTCTTCGAAGAAAAAATCGCCAGATGGAAAATCGAGACCGCAAAGCAATGGAGGAAGCACTGTACCGTGCTAACGACACACGCAAATTCTACGAAAAGTTGAACAGCTCGCGCAAAGGCTACGGACTCTAAGCCGATATATTCTGAGACTTGGAAGGTAACATTCTCACAGGAGAGTGTGAAGTGTCTGAAAGGTAAAAGCGGTTCTTCGACGAGCACCTGAAGGGCTATATAACAGCGAACGAAAGTGGCACGGTAATAAATCTAGGAACACGCGCAGAAGAAAACAGGATCCCGACCCCAACCCTTCAGGAAGTTTGGGCGGAATTGATCGGTTGAAAAACAACAAAGCTGCTGGAGTTGACCAACTCCCAAGCGAGATTTTAAAATACGGTAGTGAAGCACTGATCAGGGCGCTGCCCTGAGTAATTACCAAGATTTGGGAGGAGGAATGTTTCCCGGAGGACTGGATGGAAGGAATAGTGTGTCCCATCTATAAAAAGGGCGACAAGCTGAATTGCTGCAATTATCATACAATCACGCTACCTATGACCAATTGCAAAGGAGTTCGTGGGGTAATACCAAGCGGGATTCATAGGTGCCCGCGCTACTACGGACCAAATTTTCGTGATTCGGCAAGTAATTCAGAAATGTCGCGAATATAACGTGCCCACATGCCTACTTTGGATGCCGAAGGACGCTATAATCGAACAAAGTTTGCCGAACTACAACATTGATCATCTACAAGACATCACTTAGACGGCTAGTTCTCTACGGCCATGAAACTTGGACATTGCTAAAGGAGGACCAACGCGTCCTTTGTGTCTTTGAACTGAAAGTGTTGCGTACGATCTACGGTGGAGTGCAGATGGAAGACGGAACCTGGATGATGCAAATAAACCACGAATTGCACCAGTTGCTGGTAGAACCTCCTATCGTACACATCGTTAAAATCGGTTGACGGTTGGCTGCGCATTTCGTAAGAATGTCGGACGACAGCTCTGTTAAAATTATTCTCGAAAAAGAAACCAACGGGTACATGAACAAGAGGTGCACAGCAAGCGTGGTGGATCGATCAAGTAGAAGGCGACCTTTGGACGCTCCGTAGACATCGAGGCTGGCTAGTTCCTGTCATAGACCGATTACAATGGAGACAACTTCTGTGCATAGCAGAGGCCACACCGGACTTGGTCTGATTAAGGTAAGGTAAGGTAGGTATTTTAAGGTAAGGTATATATTTTTCTCCGGTTCGGGGTCCGATGCCCATCAATACAAAAATGAATAAATAAAGACGGCTTGTTTAGAACCGGATAGGACTCAGTGTACCAGGTACATCTGTATAATGAATACAAATGTTCAGTAATATTTTCATACGAATTACCTAAAACTTGTAGTTCTTTGACAGATATCTATAAATTGAAACTAGAACATGAGAAGAAAGATTAGTTATTTCCATTTACTTTCAACTACCTTTATTGCTTATCTTGACAGATACGCGTATTTTGACTACAGTGTGCAGACTTCTTCAGTGTCGTGTTCTAATAGTCGACTAAGTATCTGGAGTCGAGTCGAATATTTGTACACGACACTGAAGAAGTCTGCACATCCCTTGCACTGAACTGGCTGGCTTGACGTGCCGCAAGGGCTCAGTAGCGATTGTCTGTCAAGACCCAAAGCTAAGAGTCAGTTCCATTGTGGTTATGTCACACTCAATAGTTTTCCTACTGTAGTTTTTAAACTTTTTTTCCGCATTTCAGCATGGAGAAGCTGGTTGGCGTAGCCTGGGCAACGTTGTCAACTTGACAATAGGGAAGCGAGTGGCTGCGACTAAAGATCGTGTTCAAGCAGGATGTATTTTCCATTCTCATGTAATTAATAATTTCAGCACACTTTGAGACATCATTGCATTTCAAATTACTTTTGCATTTCAGGGCACAGAACAGCATGACAATTTAATGCTTGTAATACTCAATTTGTTTTTCAGCAATTCAGCATAACAGTTTTATTAAAATTCTATTTCTGAACTACAACTACTATTCCATAAATGACTGGCATGTGATAGTAGCAGTATATGATTGTTCTGAAATATATGTGTTTAGTGATATTACAATAAGATATTACATTTATTTCAGAAATCATCGAACCGGGCTCTTCGATCACTGAAACTGCTTTCTTCGACCTATAGAATAGTCTGTTGATTCTCAAAATAATAAAACAAATCAAATACACAGATAAAAAAAAAACACTGAATTTTCTGCGATATCTAATGCACATAAAGGGAATGCTAGATTTGGCAGAAAATAATGGGATATTTCATGTAACGCCAGATAACGCCTGAATCTAGCCTGTTGTATGAAATATTGCAAACAATATCGTTGTTTACGCTCCTTTGGCTTGGAATTACACGAGGGAAAATTTTACGCGCTTGTTAAAATTGATTATTTTTTTCTGTGTATCTTTTCATTGAAATTTTATCTTGTTGAAAGGACTGGTCTACTCTGCTTTTCAGCTTTTCCAGGGCAATTCAGATTTATTTCCGAGTAACAATCTAGTGGCTTTGAGTAACGTTTTGTAAATACATGTATTATATTATATTACGTACATTATATACACATATTCCAAAGGGTAAGGGTGGAATATAGGATGCCAGACGAACTGTAGGCTGGATGAGGGATTCGTGGTTATCTGGCCCAAGTCATGGATAACAATTATGCCTTCCTTGATGGAAATCATCAGATCGAAATCAGCGAAGGTCTAATGATTTTCCGACAGTCTACAGTGAGTTTGCTATCCCTATTTTTAACAAACCACCAGACGGAAATCCTAATGTGTATTGCTTACTGTTGATTTCCTGTAATAAGAGCATTTCGTTGGAAGGAGAATCTCTATCCTTTCAGTGGATTTCGTGTAAGTGCTTCTGCTTATGGGTGCACAGCCTCGCTTTTGGCCCTTCATGCAACGAAATAGTGAGGATTTCAGGTATTTACAATTTGCTCTTGCCATAAGGAGGAACTGTACGCCATGACAAGTCCTGCACTGGTGGTGGCTTCCTATCACATCACATCACAACAATGAGGTTTAGTATTGTTTGACGCGATGAGTTAACTCGTTGAGCCAACTACTTCTTTTGTTGATTTCACAAACAGAAATTATAGCATCAAGGATTTTTTCATATTGCAGAAAATAATATTGATTGAACGAAAAAAATATTGGACTCAGCAAATTAAAATTATACTACAATTGTTATGTTTTGTATTCTCCGTACGTGGAGTAACGATTATGTTGTAGAAAGATATGTTCGGTCATCAACATGAGGCGCTTAGAGTGGACAGTAATGTTTGCTAGAAATGAAAGATATGAAGAGAAAGTATTAAAAGTTCTGTCAGTGTACGGCAGGTTATTAAAATTGAATAGAAGTATTTGAAAATTGAGCGAATGTCTTAGGTATAGCAGTACATGAAGCATCAGGCACACATTCTTTTATCTGTTAAGGTGACGGATTCGTCCGTGCCTTGACCTACCCCGCAGTGGGATATTAGGCAAAGGAATGCGTGCTTGGTTTGAGTACTGCTATATCCAAGCCGTTCACTCAATTTTCAATACTTCTATTCAATTTTCACAACCGGCCGTACACTGTCGGAACTATCAACACTTTCTCTTCATATCTTTCATTTCTAGCAAACATTACTGTCCACTCTTGGGGCATCATAGTGAAGAGCGAACATCTCCTTCTTCAAATTAAAATTGTTCTTTGAATGATTTTTTCACTCATTCAAAGAAATTTCCGTTTTTGCTAAGACATTTACGTATTTTAAAGATAAAGAAAAAGAAATTGTTTTGATTTCAACAAAATATATTGTTAGCCGGGAAACAACATTTTTTATAACAGATTTCAATACATAAAATTGTAGAAATTGAAAAATCGTTCTATATGTGTAGTGCAGAGACAATTGATATAGTTTGAGGCTCAGGAAGCACCAGCAAATCCGTTCCAAGCTCGGTCCCAAGCTCAATGAAGCACCCCTAAAGCATAACTCACAACGAACAATCCCTTTAAATATTCTGTCACAATAACACAGCGAATCCAAACAAAAACCATGACACTAGTTCCAAAAAGCACAGGAATGTATTGCAAGTTGCAAGGAGAAAGATGCAAGGTGTACTTGGGACCAATGAGGCTCTAAAACAGTGAACAAATTTCATATCGCTAGTTTCCTATTGATTGCTGATAGTATTATATTGGACTTATTATATTTTGAACACCTTTAGCCTTGTTAACAACATCTTCAGAAAATTATTACATGTTACTGAAATCTACAAAATAGTTTTCCAAACCATCAAACGTTCTCATGTAGTCAAATTGAAGGTAACGTAACCCAAACTGAACCCGAGGTCTAGTGCAGTGTCAGTGCCACTCACGATAAAAGAAGACCGATTACGGTAAACGGCTCATAAATAAATCGAATGTGAATATTAACCGCCATCACGTAAACGATCGTAGTCCTAAAAAGAAGCACAACTGATCGGTATCAGTGCAAAGCGATGACGCCATGGTAGACACACTATAGAATGAATGCACTGTTTTGAGTCACCATTCAATCCCACTACCATCCTGTCGTTAATTGATAACCGTGCGAAACGTGTGGAAGGGTTAAATTATTGATCATTTTCATCATCAGCCAATTTGAGATTCCGGAACAGAATTGTACCAAGAATAACGTGCCAAGTCATTTGTCGATTAGTGGAATTATATCCTTATACAATCGAAGAGAACGAAAACGAAAGTTCCCGCAACAAGGCGGCAAAATGATGGTGCGAATAATTCTAGGAATCCCGCAAGACATCAAAAACCCGACCTACCTGTTTCGAGGTGATGATTTTAATTTGATAATTTGATTATCATGCTTATCCGCGGATTGATCTGTTGACTGATCGCACGAAGGAGTTTTGGTGTTTCATCAGGGTGCTACACAAAACAGGTTAAACTATAATGACAAATTTGAGTCTTGAGAAAATAAAAAAGGTATTTTTTCAAGACTCCAATTCGTCATTATATGTCATGGCAATTTATTTACGTAGATCAAAAAGTACATAATATACATTTCAAAACACTTGGTTGACCTATTAAATATCATCAATCTTTTTTATTACAGCGAAAATCATTCCATTTTTTTTTAAATTAAACCACCCTAATAATAACATATTACGATAACGTAAACTCTTATCTACTCGAGCGAAGATTATCGGTCAAATTGAAACAGTATACGTAAATTTTTTGAAATATAGGTCGAGAGAAAGTAGACTAAACGATCGGAATTCGACACGTTGGCTATTCCTTATATGACACCATCTAACGAAAGGCAGACTTGAAAATAATGTGCATATGTTATATGCATTCTTGATAGACTGGAAGCAATATGTTGAGAAATGAACACATTTATAGACAGAATTTACAAACAAAAGACATCCAAAACTACATGGTGGTACTTAGTGGTATATCTTAATCGTTAAAGTTATCTTTTGAAATTCTAGGGCTTTTTTTTCATTAGGGCGAATCTACAATTGAGAGATTCTCTCTGGGCTCGCTCTCTTTCATTCATAAACCAATCACCTTTACGTTTTTCATTCTACTATCTGTAGAGTATGCTAGCCAGCACTGTTGTGTTTCGATCTGTACTAAAGAATCCCTCGAAAGTTTTATAATGGCGCTGTAATGAATGAAAGAGAGCGAGCCCGGAGAGAATCTCCCAATTGTAGATTCGCCCTAATGAAAAAAAAACCCTAGAAATCTCTTCCACCCCTAAAATCGTTGAAAAGGTAGCACTAAATGGTGTTCCTAAACCAATTTGCAACAGGAAATCTCGATAGGGGATAAAAGGTGCCCGACATTGTAGTTGATTCCATAGAGTTAAGCATCTGATTATCGTGTGCTTTGTGAGTTTACCCGAAGGTTAGAATCGTTCCCCCTTGTTGTTGTTCCTGTAACCTTCGGGATAGGAAGTGATGGGGAAATCTGATAACTCTACGATCACCTCAAACAATGGCCATAACTTATCGAACGGGTCACGTGTACTGAGCATCTTTCTGTCTGTGTCGATCAGCTGATGGATTCAAAAATCAAGGAGGATGGTGCGGTGGGTGCTAATTGGCAATCAAATCATGCATTTGAGCTGGATTTATCCCGTATAGTTTTTCAATTAAGTCATCCGTGTGGGACTGGAAAATGAAAGGCTGATTTATTGGCTCGTGGGTTGGATAATTTTAGGAACGTGATACTTTTTACTGGAATGTATGCAGTAGTTTATTTATCATTCATTGGCAGAATGAACTTGAGTGAATAAACAACTCACACATCGGTGCGCTTACATCTTAAGTCAAATCGCGGTGATAGCTCAGAGGGACCCCCCGTAACGTTGGAGGGGAATAATTCTCGCGATCGTCAAATTAATATAATAACCGCCAGTAGTTATTGATGATTAAACGATGATGAGCTAGCTACTTTACGTGCTCGCTGGATATACATTCGCGGGTGTTAATTCAATCCATATCTACCGTATGAGTGGAGCCTGATTGAACCGATGCCGACGTACGTTTTATCTTTGCGGTCAATGTCAGTCCTATGAACTTCGGAAGGATAGATTCTGACATTTAATTCTCAATGGAACATTTAACAACGCTCAGCTGTTTATCCACCGAAAAGAACCACTGGCGAAAAACTACTTACATAGGCTTCTACAGTTGCTGCAATTCTGACCAACAATTATTAAGGATAATTAATCAAAATTGACACCGGAAGAGTGTGTGCATAGGGTGGATCCACGAGAGCCAAACAGAGAGTCGAAGCAATAAAAACTCATGGATCACTAATGTACTAGAAAACTGCTGGCTAGTACCAACAATCAATATGCAACTAGCGATTTGCAATTGATTCACTGTTGTAGAACCCCTTGGTTCGAATTACACCTTGAAGCCACCACCTTGCTATACATATTTGCGCCTTTGTTTTGATTTGCTGTGTAATTTTGACAGAATATTTGAGAGTGTGTTCGTGTGAGTTCATTAATAGGGGTGCATTATTAAGCTTGGGATCGAGCTTGGGACCGATGTTCTAGTACTGACTGAGCCAAGAAAAAATCGTACTTGTTCGGGAACTACTGGTCTTAGAGTTAGTCTATGGTTATACCACCTATTAGGTTGGTATCGTGTTAGGAAGAATTTTTTTATCTATCTCAAACCCATGTTAAATTAGCATTTACTAGAAACGGAAAAAGTAAAAGAATTGCAAAATGGAATTTTTGCTAGCAGTATTCAACTTTGAAAAGTACAAACAATCAAATTGGATTTTTTAAAATTTCTACGCAAACTAATGGGAGCTTTCACTTTTACTTTAGGAAAAATGTTCCGCTCGATTATTCCGTAAGTGAACGTAACATTTTGTTCCATGCAGATCGATTGTCAAAATTCCGTTTGGTAATATTGAACAAAATTACGTAACCTCTTTACTTTTTAGGTCGATACTGGCCTAATCATAATGCAACTAGCGATTTGAAAATGGTTCGCTGTTGTAGAACCCCTTGATTCGAAGTAAACAATGCTTTCAGAAGAGCTTGCTGCCCAGTTCCTTTTTTCAATAGAAAAATTCTGGGTGATTATGAATGGCAAGCTCCGGAAAACAGATAAGGTCTTCAAAAACGACAAGCATTTGAAGAAAGAGTGGATGAAAGTGTGTACACTGAAAGTTAATCTTAGTTTATATTACAAAATCGAAGGTAACACTCACAAATCCTTTCGTTGTTTCTGCAACGAAACTGGTTTGTACTTTCTACGAAGATACATTCGTGATTAATGGCATTAATTAATTATGCGCTGCAATCAAAAGCACGAAGCTTTTGTTGACACAGGAATGACATTCGTGCATTGTACGAAAACAATGCAAAGAGCTACGAATATTTTGTCACAAATTGAGAAGAAACGTCTCCCTGATGGTTGCATGAAGGATTGACAGATCTACTTTATCGACTCGAAATGTAATTGAAAAAAAAATGCGACCACGTGGAGTAGTCCAGCGTTTTTTTTATTGTTTCAGACAAGGGATTCGAACCTGAAATTTTGGAAAGAGATGATACTAAACCCGTGGTTGATCTTACTATCGTATGACTATACAAAATGTGGGTTGGCGTTCTAACTCGTGAGAAGATGCTTGATTAATGAACTCAGAAGTGATAGCTCTCGACAGTGCTTTGATTTTTTATCTTGGAATAGATTCATTGTTTCCACTCATCTCAGCAGCAACACCATTTTGCATGAGTGCGATAAAAGAGAAACAACGATTGGCTAGCCTTCACGGAATTCATTTCGTGTATTTCACCAGATAAATAGTAATATTAATGTTTCATACAATTTACGAGACATTTATTCTATGCACAAAATCCACGTTTACGAAACGCGTGAAAGCTACTTTACGAAAATAAATTTTCAGTGTAGTAAAGATGTCGGATTTATTGCACAGGTTTTGATGGGTGCCGTTAAGTCCAAGGTGCGGGCATTTAGCATAGGAGAGGAGGCTGAATAAACCAAAAAAAAACATAGTTTATATATGTTTATTTATTTCCTAACAGTTTCAAAAACATCCCACTTAATATGAATTTTGGCATCATTTTTGTCTGTTGTATTTTTTTCGAGTAAAATCTTTAACTAACTCTAGGCAAATAAACTTAAGACATGGGTTAAAATCAACAATCAATGGGAGACTAGTGACTTAAAATTGGCATACTGCTTTAGTACTCCATTAGTTCCGTATACACCGTAGAACACCCCATTACGTTTTACGATATGATTATTAGAATCTTTGTTTTTGTTTTCATTTGCTGTATTATACTGACAGAATATTTGAGGAGTCATTCGTTGGGAGTTATGTTTTTAGGGGTGATCAATTAGGTCAATTAGGCAGGTACTTTCTGAGCCAAAAAAGGTATATATTTTCTTCTTAACTATCCAGCCCTTGGTAAAACTTATAAACGACAAAGTGAATTCCATAGGCTTCACTCATGTAAGGCTTTTGCCTTATTCGAGGTAATACCTATACGCCGTCTTCAGCCATCTTTATTTGAAAGTGTTGATAGACGAGTATTCCAGACGCTTCTCCACAAAAAATTTAAGTTGGTTAAAACCTGAATAAGGCATGTTTTAGCTGAAGAAACTAATATCCGATTGAATAGGCTGTTAATAAATATTGGTAAGATGAACTCGTAAACAGATCGTTACCCTAGCAGCACACTAGTTGCAAATCAGTAAAGTTAACTTTATTGTGACTCAAATCAGTCACGACCAAGTAGCTGCAACCAATTATAACTGTTTGTGTTGCTTGGGTGAAAATTTGCTTTCTGATAGCTTGATTTTATTATTTTTTAGCATCATTATATTTCATAAGCCCGTTTATTTTCTGCGGCAAAATTCCATAATTGAATCGCACTAAGTGTATTGTACATGGATTTTAATCAATAAATCAATAAATATGGGGACTCCATAAAAACATGCTGTTAAAAGGATCAGCATAAAACACCTTACCGGGCTTCTCTCTAAGGTTGTTAAAGTATATGACGACGAAAGAAAACTTAACCGGTAATATTTGTAGTGGAAGACATACTTTCAAAACTTCTAATTGGAAATTGATTTCTGTCACTTGTAGTCTTTAGGAAGTGTAAAAACAGAAATTTCACATCGCTAGAACTGCTCTGTGCCATTGGCGGTATTTGAGCAGGATCCACACGGGAAATAATGTGTTCTCCTAAACGAGAATAACAGCTCATGATTTCATGAATATGTTGTGTTTTTGTGTTATGAATATACACCATGAACAAAATTCATGATATCATGAACAATTTTCTCGCCGCAATGAAGTCATGAATAAATCGGGTCAAAACCATGAGCTGAATTCCTGATACTGAAAACTTTATCCATGAATCTACCAAATCTACTTTATCGACTTTGAATTAAAACAAAAAAATAAATCCACCGTCAGGATTCGAACCTAGTGTTGATGAAGAGAGCTGTGTTAGTACTTGGTGGATGTACTGACTACGCTATAGTTATTCTTGAAAAGACTCTTGATTAATGAAGCTGATTACTCAATTTAAGATTAGAGGCAAAACAATACTTCCTAAGTTCATAACTTGCATCTGTCATTTCAATCATGAAACCATGAATAAGAGTCACGAATTCATAAAAAAGAAGAGAGTTAGTATCATGATTTTTTGTTCATGAAAATAGAAACGGATTTGTTTCCGTGCAGAGCGTACATTTGTGCCAGTCAAGGTGGCGGATCCGTTCCTGCCTTGACCTATCCCGCATCGTTATGTGTGGCGAAAGTGTATGCGTTTGCTTCGAAATACTGCTTAACACAAAGCCCTACGCTAAATTTTCAACTATTCAATTTCACAGCCTGCCATCAATACTTTCTCTTCACATATTTGGTTCTAGCAAAAATTGCTGTGCACTTTTAGGGTTGTATGTTGATAAGAAGGATATTTCCAATTTAAAACATTATAAATGTGTCAATGTGAATCTTTTAATCATTGTAAAAGATCAGATGTTATTTTGATTAATAAAAATATTTTAGATAGTTTGACATCTGATGCTGACTGACGCCAGTGTTGTTAAACAAAATCCTGCTTGCTTTGATTACTTTCTCATATTTTGAGCGAACACCTGTAATTCATAATTGAATCTTCAGATTTTTCGTAGTCAAAAGTAAATAAACGCAAACAACTTGTATATATTGCAGAAACGATCTTTATCTCTTATATTTAGTGCAAAGGAATGTATCGAAAATAAGCTATCCACGTACATTTGCGTTGAACGCGTGAATTTGTGATGATTCTAATATGTTTATCAAAGCATGCTGTGCATTTAACTATCATCTTTCGTTTGTTTACTTGTTTGCACGGTTTAAATTCTTCGATTCCAAAATTTCGCGCATTGAAAAAGACGTGAAAATTAAGGTTTTAGACACATGGCTCAGTGAATACCCAACTAACATTTTTCATTAGGTAAACGCTTCATTGGCAATACGTATACAGTGTTAAACTGAGTAATGGTAAAGTAGTGTTTGCATTAGCGCCTAGCCAACATTTTCACAGGCAAATCTGGCGAATCTACCCAGCTTCATGGAACTGTGAAAAAGGTAGCTTTTGTACAGCCTTTCGAAACACCTTCATGCTGAATATGTAATCCTTTTATAGCCTAGCCTTTTATCCAAAAATTATACAACTTATTACGTAACTATTCTCAAAGACAGTGCTTTTGAAGCGCATATCCAGCATATTCATTTGTTCATCGCAATTTCTATTTTTATAACTGTGGCAAACAGCGTTTTATTGCTACTCTTAACACGATGATATAAACGCTTAAACATAGTTACTATACAGCGATCGAAAAAAATATGTCTTTTAAACACTGTTTACGATACTCGTGGACGATATAACGGCAATATTGAAATGCTGAACAACAGTAATTGTTGAAGCTTCACCAACAGGTTCATACTGTTTTGAAAATCAGTGTTTCCAAAATAATTATAATCTAAACATGACCACCATCCAATTTTCTTTGTTTTCTGTGTGTCCTCATTTATTGTTATTATTTTGTTAACGACATTAATATTAATTTCATTTAAAACCGTTGTTATAAATTGCTATAATAATGATTTTGTTAAACTTTCGGTACATTTGGTTTCCACTGAAAAAAAAATATATTCAATTAGTGCGTAACCAGGACGAATAAAAAAATCAGGTAGCTCAAATTCGAATTATCGTGGTGCGTTATTTGTGGTTCTTTTATGTTAGAAATCGTTGTTAAACTTTGGATGTTTTTTGGTGCATAATAATTTCAGAGTGGATTCAAATCTAGGTAAGTACATGTAAAAAAGCTTTTAATTTTAATAAAATTAACAGATAGCGTAAGCTCCTAAGCATTCATGGCTGAAGCTGCGCAACAGCACCAGATGCTTCAAGTGTCCGGTTCCTGTACAAATTTATCCACTCACAAACTAGGGTAAGGGGATGTAATGTTAGCCTAGCTCCTTCATTCGGCCTATGTACCAAATGTGTCATAAAATTAGCAATAATCCGCAAAATCATGTTGCAATTAATATGACCGATGTAATTCGAAGCAATTGAGACAATATTAATCAACTTATAGTTGTTGACTTCTGCGTAATTTTCGATTTCTCGAACTTTTGGGGCATCATGACTTCACTGGTTAAGCTGAACAGATGATCTACACGATTTTTAAGTGATCTAAATATGGCTTAATTGAATCGATAAAGCAAGTAATGAAGTCTGTAAGTACAAAAATTAGTTGTACGTTACGAACTAACTGTTCACATAGCTAAAATGACAATGATTTTATAAGAAAATCGTAGACCCAATATTGGGGACATATTTTTTGGAATGTTCTCAACTATGGCCTGTTGTATCAATAACGTAGTAAAAAGGTTGTTATTGGTAAAATTTTAAGTGGAAATGCATGAGTTTGCTATTGTTTGTTTTCATGTGGCTCATGTAAACACAAACCTAAGGAACAAAATCATTGTATAGTGAATTATAATGTTTTCATTATTGAATGGCTGGTAAAACATATATGCACATCACTTAAGTGTTTCGAAGCAGTTTATTTCAGTTTGTTTTGTGAAATTATTGGATAAGCGGAAATTTTCTGTTGTGGCCTCCGAAAAACGCTAATGCCAATGCCTCTAAACCGAGCGCTTCTTGGACTAAGAAGCCATGTAAAGAAAGATGATGCCTCTAAACCGAGCGCTTCTTGGACTAAGAAGCCATGTAAAATCAAAAGGCGTTTTATCCCAACTTTCAAAGAAGTGGAACAAGAAGTGGCAAAAATGTGGGGGGTGAACACGGATTCCAACATTGGACAAGTTCCTATAAAAAAATCGTTAAAAAGCTCGAAAGATTGAAACCCAGGATATGAACTTCAATGCATACTTCACAACGATAATTAGTAGAGCAAAGACATTTTAATCTATTAAAAAACCATTGCATTTTACTAATCATGGATGTTTATTCTCGATATGTAGATCCCGTTACAAATCCAACGAGCGAAAACCCTTCTTCACCATCCCTTTTAGCAAACACCCCTCTTGTGCCCGAAGTCATTTTAATCCCGCGACGATGGGTTCGTCTTCCGGAGTTGTTCCATCACAAATGTTATCATGGGAACGAAATCACCACGAAGCGATACACTTGGAATTTATAACGTTTATTTGAAAGCAACTGTTGGCCATCTCCGAAACCGCGTAATTAAAAAAAATGGCCAAAAACTGGAGATTTTTCATGGGTTTGCCTTCACCCGCACCGATGAAACTACCCATGCAGCATCAATCATAGTAACCAATGAGTCAGCAGACAAAATTTGACAGCTCTATCAGTCGAACTCTAACCCTGAAAACAGTGGAGTAACTCCGTTCAGAAGAGTGCGCGTTCAAAGAACGGCACCCCGTCGCGTTGAAAACGGACATCGTGCGGCACTTTGTGGACGCCGGATACGCTCGTTCTGGCAACTACAACATCTTGGCACTGTTAGACAACAATCAGAGCATCGAAAGAAAACCCGGTTCCGGTCGGCCGACGACCCTGGGCGACCAGAAGCCGAAGGATGCTGAAGAGGAAGACCGAGGGAAAAGTGGCTACATCGCTGCTTGGCCGGGAGGTTGGTTCAACCTGCCAAACAGTGAAAAAGTACCTGCTGAACATGAACATTCATTTCAAGAAGCGGAAGTCACGTTCACTGGTTTCGCAGCTGCAGGCATGACGTCCCACAAGAAGGTGCTGCTGTGGCAAGCAGCAAGAAGGGGATGTCAAACCCGCTCTTCTTTCACTCCGGACTGGCCGTGAACGGGGAAATTTATAGTACGCAATGCCTGCCGGAAGTTGCGTCGTTCATCAAGAAATACCATAAGGGCGAAGACACGCTGTTCTGGCCGGATCTGGCACCAGCCCAATACTTGAAGCGATCGTTGGAGAAGATGGAGCTGCTGAATATCGATGTGATACCCAAGTCGGTAAACTTGCCCAACGTCTTCCAGCTGCGTCCCATCAAGAACTTCTAGGTCAACCTGAAGCGTAAGATCTACTCCACAATTTTGTCGCGAAAACTGAGGAAAAATTTATAAATAAAACGAAGAAAGATTTCAAAAACATGCCTACACGCATGTTTCCGTTCACCATGGCGAATTTTCCGGTTAACTGCTGAAAGGCCGCTGGTAAGGGCGTAGAATTTTTTTGCAAGTAAGCTTAAATAATTACCGTTTATGGGACATTTATCAAAAACAATTATCTGTCTTAGCTTTTTCTTTCAATTTCCGATATTCAATATTGTTTCGTTTATTATTACGAAATAATATAATATTACCTTTGTTTCATTCTTAGAAATTTATTCGATTGACAAAAAAGCCTTTAGTAATTTAAAATTAGCCTACTGCTTTAGAACCCTTCTGGTCCCAAACACCATGGAGTACGATTGTTTTGCTTTGTGGTACTAAAAACCTTTTGGTTGTTTTGATTCGGTGTATTTTTTGAGTTATGTTTTGAGGGGCGATTCATTAAGCATGTGATTAATTCGCTGACATTTTTTGAGCCAAAAAAAATAAATATTTCTCGACAACTTATTCAAACAGACGTATCTGGTTTTGAAAAAAAAGAATGGAAAAAGACTCGAACGTAAATTTCTCAGAATTTACTTACGAAAATGTTATTCCTTGTGTTGGTGGTCTAAATTAGCATGAAAGTGATAAGAGTTTCAAGAATCTAACGTTTGTATCTTTCTTCCCCTCTCGGTTTATAAAATCTGATACGTCTGTTTGGGAAAGTTGTCGAGATTTTCGTTTTGACCACACAGCCTCTGGTGCTTTGATATGGCATCATTTTTTTATACTATATATACTTTTAACTATAATCTGGGGACGGTTTACCAGCCAAAATCATCTTAAATTGCTATCACTTTTTGTTGTTAAAATCACATCTTGCAAGACCAGCGTAGTCCGCACAGAGGAATCAAGTAGCCACTACCAACTTCGTCGTAAAATTATGCACACACACACATCGGATCAGACACCGGATGATGCACGACCTTTGCGGCACATTTTGCGGCAAGGTGGCACATGTTTCCCCTTGTAACTGAACGGTAGACGAACGATGGATCGAAACTATATCCATCGTTCGTCGTTCGAAGTTAGTTTTGCAGAATTTAGTGGATTTACGATTTATTGTGGTCCTTCAACAAGAGCTCTTTGCATGGTCTTTGGCGGATGATAATGTTGGGTGTATATGTTTAAATGCTGTTTGAAAAGGTCATTTTCGTACTAACTGTAACAAAAGTCTGTTTCTGAATAATCAACACACATTATTCGCATCAACGGCGTGCGAAGCATTAATGTGGCCCCAATGATTACCATTGTGTTACGTTATTACTGAAATCTTATCGACCCTAATAGTAACTTATGATTGTTATGCCATGTAGCCCCGTTAAAGCCTTTAAAAATGTGATTGGAGATGTCTAATGGTTCGTCTGCTCATGCTGTGTATTGCAATGGTTCAGATCACAGTCAGCGTATTTGATTTGCAATATCGTACGAGGTGTTAAATAGTATTTAAAGAAAACAGGGCATTGACGCTTGAGGCTATTATGCAATAGCTAACAAACTTTCAGCACTCTCGCAACACGTCTCCTAACAGATTCAAGGACTTGGCCATATGCTGAGTCCAAAGCCAGCTTCCCAGAGGGAATTTTCAGAATTAATTATGAGGGTAATCACCGGAAAAGGTGTTTCCCACTTGAACAGCATTTGCATACTAAATATTGACCCGTCGGTAGGCAATCGAAATCAGACTTAGCGATACGAGAATGTGCGATATTTAAAATATTTGCTTTTGCAGCACTGCCAAGCGAAGTGATTGTTTGCATATCTAAGTATTTTTTGTGGCTTTTATTCCGAACTATTTACCATGAAACAGCTTAACATGATTTTCTCCATTGCAAGAATCTTTATCTTGTTCTTCATAAATTATACGGGAAAACGTAAAAGCTTCATGCTTCGCTATGGAGAATCTTTGACAGTGTAGATTTACATTTGTTATCACAATCATCTCGGACTTATGATCAGTCTAGCTCTTTGTTAACGTTCAAGCGATAGCATCTATCAGTAGAGCATATATGAAACCTAAATGCATCGATAGTCGTCTTTCTTTTATTTGTCGCTTTTTTATGATCGCGACTTTACTACTTGGAATAGCCCACAGTTGACCGCGAGCGGATGATGAGCACTGAAAACCTGTCGCATACGATATCGACTACCGTTGAAGAACGCAATATTAGGATGTTTCCAATTTTACTGTGTACGTGGCTATTAAGTCTTCACTTAAAATCTTTAACAACCAATGGCTGGCGTATTTTGACATGTTATTTCATGCTAAATTATGCATGGCATGTTTGCAAATTCTTCCATTGTTTAGGACAATTCTAAGCTAAAAACAAAGTCAATTTACGAGCATATTTGTTTTTAGAGGTTGATTCTGTTAGTAAATAAATTGAATCGTTTTCTGTCAAAAATTTACATAGCAGCTAAGTATGGTTTTAGAGAATTTGGAGGAACGGTATTCACATTTAAATTACATCAACAATCAACATTGTTCACGAATGTTTTTATTGAATTACCTTGCAGTCCTACATTCCATCTACTACGGTACGGCGGAGGGCAAACAGAAAACACTATGCAACAGTCACAAACACCTTCGATAGGGGTGAGATGAGAGCAGAAGGGTAGAAAATCAAGAGAAATAAAGAAATCAGCTAACCTTGACTCATATTTTGGCGTTGACTAGCCGCTAAGTTACAGTGTACATACGGTTGTCGTGCATATCGGGCTCCGGCGAGTGGCTTAGCACAATGCTTCATGACGAAGATTGATAAAAATGTTAAAAGGCTGATCGATCGATCGATCTTAGAAACGCTGAAGAGACATACTGCACACGCGTTATCTATGATGCAATAATGTTGACATGAGTTGACTAGATAATTGAATTTGAAGTGGTCTGCGATTTCATCGGTTGTGTCTTTGGATGTTTATTTTTTCTGTAGGGGCTCCATTCAAAATATATGTTTTTGAACATACGCTTTCACTTCAGCTGGGATTCATCCATAGAAGACTTAGTATATTTTTGACCAATATTAGAATAACCCTCTCCGATTGTTATAACCAATACATAGCTAAACGCAACAAACATCCTCTTTACTTGGAACCATAACTTTTCAACACTTCATTTATAGGGGTACTCACTGAACCCAGCGCGGGCGTCCAACGCTTGCAACAAAATTAATGAAAATTTATAGAACTGGCGCGTTTAGGGCATCTTCAACGGCGGTCTATTTTTAGATCAACTTTATACATGATTTGGATCAACCAAACTTGAATAGAACCAGCTAAAATAGACCAACTTTGCGTTCCCCGCACCGGTGTTGTATATCTTGTTTCTAAACCCTCCAACACCTGTCATCTGTCAATCTGGCAACATCAGAGATCAAAAGTTGTTTTTCCAGAGATCGAAGATTTCTCGCAAACTTTTTGCTATGGATTGGTTTGACCAAATAATGTTTACTGCCAGTAGTGCGCCGTTGGCAGACGACGAGGAGTACTTGTTCTTTCGTTTGGCTGAAGGTGAGTGTGTACATTTATTTTAAACGATATAAAATAATGCTGATTTGTAATTTGGCAGCGGAAAAACAAGAGTCGAAACGGAGAGGGTCACGTCCTGGAAGACGCCCCAACGTCGACCGTGATTTCCGTTTCGGTCATCAGAAGCTGTTCCAGGACTACTTTAGCGACAAGCCAACCGACGAAGAGAAGCACTTTCTGCGTCGTTACCGCATGCCAAGGGAGATGTTTCTGGACATTATGCGACAACTAGAGTCATCTGATGACTTTTTTCAGCTAAGTTGTGATGCAGCTGGAAAAGTCGGCCTCAGCCCGTTACAAAAGTGCACTGCAGCCTTACGGATGTTGGCGTACGGTTCCTCAGCTAGTTCTCTCGATGAAAACGTGAGGATTGGGGAGTCAACCAGCCTACTGACCCTGAGGAATTTTTGCAAAGCCGTCCTGAAGACTTACGGCCCGCAGTATCTGCGCCCCCCAACTCCGGAAGAGGTGAAGAAACTTATGGACGAAAATGCAACACGTGGCTTCCCTGGAATGGTGGGGTCCCTTGATTGCATGCACTGGGTTTGGAAAAACTGCCCAGTGGCAGTCAAGGGGCAATATCAGGGAAAGGAAGGCAAGCCCACGATAGTTCTTGAAGCTTTTACGTCACAGGATACGATTTGTCGTGAAATATTCCAATTATCGTTGGTTTGATTTGTGACATACGGTGTATGTTGCACAAAATAGGCCATAGCTGGTACTTGGAAGTTTAGACACTTGCTTTGTGGTTCATAGTTCCGATCGTACGGATAATTTCCTGAGTGTAGTTTAGACTTTAAAGCTCATTCTATAAGAGATCGTATGAAATGATTATTGTTGCACTGCTCGAAAGCATGCCTCTTATACACTTTCAATTGATGTCGTATAGTCTCGTGGGATTGTGGCTTGGCTCTGGATACCGAGGTTCACGGTTCGAATCCCGATTGCAACTTTTTTTTTCATGTGAGGAAAATATTCATACGATCGTCATATGAACTTCTTTCCATTAGGCAATCGTATAAAATTTGCAATTATGTCTTCTGGCAAGATTTCATACGATATTCGAATGAATTACTCTCTATTTGTTTGCTCAGTGTACTTATACAACATTCTATACAGCTATAATCACTAAACTGTATAGCGGCTAAGGTATTTTTAATATAAAGGCTTTTGAAAAGCTATAACAAAGCTATACAGATACAACTTTGTAAGAGAACACAGAATGATAATTCAAAAGCTTAACCGAATAATTTCTTAGCTACATAAACAAGCTGTGTAAATGCAGACAAACATTGTTCGCATAAGGGCTTTTTTTGTAAAGTATGAAACCTAGAACTAAATGTTGTGTTAAAGCTGTGTTACATTACGTATAAAGGGCGATACGGTCAAAATTTGGTCAATATCAACTTGACGTATTTCTTTCAATTTTGCATTTAAAAAACCTGAACACCCCTCATTTTGAAGGTGTGTGTGTGTAGAATGTTGCTCCTATTTTGATTTTGGAATTCACTCTTCAGTTGTCAAAATGCCGTCCAAGCAAGAAGAGCAGCGTATCAAAATTTTGCTCGCGCATCGCGAAAATCCGAGCTACTCGCACGCAAAGTTGGCAAAATCGCTAAAAGTTGCCAAATCAACCGTTACAAATGTAATTAAAGTGTTTGGGGAACGTTTGTCGACAGCCAGGATGTCTGGATCGGGGGGAAATCGAGAACCGGAAGCCGCTGAGACGACAAAGAGAGTTGCCGGTAGTTTCAAGCGAAACCCTAACCTATCTCTCCGAGATGCCGCAAATAAGCTGGGTGTATCGTCTACAACCGTGCATCGAGCCAAAAAACGAGCCGGACTATCGACTTACAAGAAGGTAGTGACTCCAAATCGCGATGATAAACAAAATACGACGGCCAAAGCGCGATCCCGGAGGCTGTACACGACGATGCTGACGAAGTTTGACTGCGTGGTAATGGACGACGAAACCTACGTCAAAGCCGACTAGAAGCAGCTTCCGGGACAGGAGTTTTATACGGCAAAAGGAAGGGGAAAGGTAGCAGATATTTTCAAGCACACGAAACTGTCAAAGTTCGCAAAGAAATATCTGGTTTGGCAAGCCATCTGTACCTGTGGCTTGAAAAGCAGCATTTTCATAGCTTCCGGGACTGTCAACCAAGAAATTTACGTGAAAGAGTGTTTGAATAAACGTCTGCTGCCTTTCCTGAAGAAACACGGTTGTTCCGTACTGTTTTGGCCGGATTTGGCATCTTGCCATTACGGTGAAAAGGCCATGGAGTGGTACGCCGCCAACAACGTGCAGGTGGTTCCCAAGGACAAGAACCCTCCCAACACGCCAGAGCTCCGCCCAATTGAGAAATACTGGGCTATTGTCAAGCGGAACCTAAAGAAGACCAAAAAAACTGCTAAGGACGAGCAGCAGTTCAAGGCAAACTGGCTTTCTGCGGCGAAGAAGGTGGACAAGGTGGCTGTACAAAATCTGATGGCAGGGGTCAAGCGTAAGGCCCGGCAATTCGGATTTGGAAAAGCGGAAGCCTAACTGAATATTTTTCCTGAATTTTATACTAATTAAACTTGAAAAAGAAATTTAATTTGATTTTTTAAATAAACGATTTTCCGATTTACACGCGTTTTCCCTTGACCAAATTTTGACCGTATCACCCTTTAAGTACTGTATCGATTTTTTTATCCTGCTTATAGCTTATTCAGCTTCACTTGCTTTTATGCAATTATAAAACAGCTTATAAGTTCTTAACTTCGGCTTAGGCAACTAAAAATGTTAGTTGGGAGCTCTGCCTTCATCCGAATGAGAAGACTTTTTGACATTTCATCAAGTCCCTCGGTTGGAGTAGTTATAATTTTTATATCTGAAGCACACTGAATTTCCATCGTTTGCCGTTCGAGGATTTGATTCTTTTTTTTATTTCTCGAAGCACTTCGTTCCAGGAAACATCGGACTTGGCATCCTTTGTTTGTCTTTTGGCTCTTTTTTGTCCAACCGGACGCGGTGTCGACGTAGCATTCGACGTTGAGGGCTGAGGCTCTTCAATATTGGGTTCGTCCTCTGCAATTGAAGAAAAAAACATATAAAAAAAAAACTTTTTTTAGTCACCAGATATCTTCAGAACAAAAACTATCTTAGTAGAATGTGTTTTCGTAAATTCTGTGTTATTGACGTTGTGTATGTTTTCATTTAAGTACTAAAGTAATTTATTCTCTAACTACTACTTGATTCACAATTCTTTATTATACTTACCACAAATCGCCAAAATATTGTCCTTGTGTTTTCTTTTCATTAGGTTTTTTGCATCCTGCAAATCCTTAAACTTTGGTTCATTCTTTAAAACCTCGAAGCAGGACTGAATCCGGAAGGATTTCAGCCCGGTTTCTTTTAAAAACAGCTTCCTGGCATCCTGGAAACCGTCCTCCTTCGTGGTGCCGCTTTTGTTCACTCGGTTCACGAAAGCCAGACACCCAACATATTTCGCCACTTGGTGGCTCAACGTTCCGAACCGTTACGAATTCCATTAGCTGGTCGGCCGGCGAACGATGGGACCGATATCTGGGAGTGATCCTTAATGGCTTTCCAAAACTCGCCCCTCTGTTGGTCGGTTCCTCTGATCGAGTCCTTGGACACTGTCAGCCAAGACCGACATAGCTGCTCGTCCTCCTCCTCGGACCAGTGTTTTCCACGCTTCGTTTCGGACTGCGACATCCTATACAGAAAAAATATTTGTCTTTCAGTCTTACAGGTCACAGGTTGTTAAACGTTGAATAGACTTACCTTTTTACTAAAATGTAATAATAAAAACGAAATAAAATGAATAACTGAAAACAAAACAGAAACAAGCAGCGAAAAAATCGGTTTGCGTTAATAAACAACACGGTAGATTGATTATACTCAATAAATTTGAGTTTTTGTTTAGTAAAAGCTGAAGTTTTACTCAATAATGGGTATTATCAAGTAGCGTGTAGTGATTTGGAACAGTATTTGATTGTTCCAAATTGCTGCAAGAATAGATCAAAACATATACCAGTTTTAAAATGATGCAAAATAGATCCAGTATAAAACAAAATATACAACGCCGGTGCAGCGATGTTTCTGCGTTTGGTCTAAAAAAATAAATCCAATCCACGATTTGGACCGCCATTGAAGATGCCTTAAGGTTGTTTTTCGGAATAAGTTTTATTAGAGATAGTTTCTTCCATGGTTTATCTTTCTTTGTAGAAATATTTCTATGTCTATGAAATATCTTTATGCGTTATGAATGTTTATTCGTCAACAGGTAAAATCCCCACCCAAATGACAATCGTGTTAAACTTAAAACTTACATACACACATAATATTTTAAGCCCTAGCAAACAGTGACTAACATAAAAAACGCCTTAAAGCACATTTGTTCGTTTCTCGTGAAACATAGAAATCAAACACATGGTAGTTCCTGTTAAAAATACGGGTCATGCATCGCATAGGTTCATTGAAGCCATAATTTGTTCGTGCAGGAGGACAGCTTAGAAACAGATGTGTTCGGGGGTTTCGGCGACGAATGTTTATATCCAGCAGGCTCAGCAGCGATGCACAAGCAATGTTGCTTTGAAGAATATCTCCGATGAAGCATGCATTTGCCATGTTGCGTCTCGACTCGAGTGGTTCCAAGTGAATGAGCTTGCAGCGGCTTGTATAACTTGGCAAATTCATTGGATCCCTCCATCTGATAATATCGGGACCATATGACGGACGAGTATTCAAGGATAGGGCGTACAATTGCGCAGTATATAGCCTTCAGGCAATAAACATCTTTGAACTTTTTGCCAAAGCGGAACAATAAGGACGAAGCTATTGACACAACGTACCCAACGTGGTCCTTGAAGGTTAATTTAGAGTCGATAAGGATCCCCAAGTCCTTTATCGTAATATCACATCGCATTTGTACACCTGCCAAGCCATAGTCAAGAAGAGGGAGCGTCTGCGGCCAAAGGAAATTACCGAACATTTGGACACTTTCAGAGACATTCGGTTGATACAATACCATTCAGCAAAGGTTTCCAACTCTTGTTGCTAAAAAGATGCGTCCTCCGGAATCCTGATCGTATAACAAAGCATCAAATCGTCGCAATACGAAAGTTTCAGGCAATCCAGGATGAAATTAACCCATGACCACACCATGAAAGAAGATGAAACGTGGTCTCCTATTATGACGGACATCATTCGTCCTATAAAAAAAGATCGGACCCAAAGAAGTAGACTGTCATTCATGCCTAGTTTGTCAAATTTAGCAACCGCAATTTGATGATTCATGTGCGGATAAGTCGGTGTAAAAAGCAGCTACTTGTCGATCGAGTTCGATTTGGCGAATCACGTACGAAGTAAAGCAGGTCAAATTGGTTGTCGTCGAGCGTTTTGGCATAAAATTGTGCTGGTCTGGCGAAATATAATGGCCGAAGTGGAGAAACATCTTACGAAGAACTATCAGCTCAAACAGCATGGAAGTAGAGCTCAGCGCAGCTATTCCTCGCTAGTTCATAACATTTCATCCTAGTTTATAGATCTGCACTAGTTATTCCGAAAATTTCCGTAGTTTCAGATTCCAAGGTGGGAGTTCTGGGGTAAGTACCTGTCCAGGGATGGTGGACAAAACATTTTGAGAAACGAAACATGGCATGCGGCATATCAAACTTCAGGATTTTGCAAAACTAGGTCATCAGAAGACATTTTGAAGATTTCTTACCGTACTGGCCACTAAAAGAGGCCCTGCAGGATCCGAGTTCCTCCGGAAAAGTGGCCTTATTCAAATCGTTGCCAAAACCTGGCATGCGACACATCAAACTTCAGGATTTTGCAAAACTAGGTCATGAGAAGACGTTTTGAGAAGTGGCCATATTCAAATCTTTTCCAAAACCTGGCTTGCGACGTATAAAACTTCATGATTTTGCAAAGGTCTTCGGAGGACATTCTGAGAGTGTTGGACCATACTGGCCACTTAAGAAGCTCTTGTGGGATCCGAGTTCTTCCGGAAAAGTGGCCATATTCAAATCGATACCAAAACCTGGCTTGCGACACATCAAGGTTCATGATTTTGCAAAACATTGCCTTCGGAAGACATTCTGAGGGTGTCTGACCATACTGGCCACTTAGGGAGGCCCTGCAGCATCCGAGTTCTTCCAGCAAAGAGACCATATTCAAAAAAAATCCAAAACCTGGCTTGCGACGTATCAAACTTCATGATTTTGCAAAATTTGACTTCGGAGGACATTCTTTGAATTTATTACCATATATCTAACCAAATCGTTTTCCAGGAAACTTTATCGTACTGCTTATGCACATAGGATCGATTGAAAAAAGGAAACCTCGCCTCAGTTTTGTAATCCGTCCGTCCTCTTCGTACTCTTTTGATTAATTTCGTTACGCTTTGGTGCACTAAAATGTGCGTGTTTTTTCCAGCTCGACAGTATCCTTTTGTTAAAAGTAGTTGTTTAGTTGGGGCATGAACCACTAGCCAAGACAACCATAGTTAGAAGAACTTATGTCATAACAAAAATGTGGTTTTGCGGTTGAAACGGAATTTTCGTGTTTCTTTTGTATTGTTCGATAGTGTGAATTATTTTTGTGCAAAATTTTAAATGACTCGAAATCTGATATTACGAGCGTCGTGGATCCGGATTCAGCCTGAGTGGAAAAGCATCTGATCCATATTGATCACAAGACAAAGTTTTGCAAAATCATTAAATTTGATATGTCACAAGCCAGGTTTTGGAAAAGGTTTCAATTTGGACACTTTTCCGGAAGAACTCGGATACCGCAGGGCCACTTCAAGTAGCCAGTATGGCCAGACACCCTAAGAATGTCCTCTGAAGACTAAGTTTTGCAAAATCTTGAAGTTTGATGTGTCGCAAGCCAGGTGTCCTCTACAAACCTATTTTTGCAAAATCATAAAGTTTGATGTGTCGCAAGACAGGTTTTGGAAAAGATTTGGATATGACCACTTTTCCGGAGGAGCTCGGATCCTGCAGGGCCTCTTCTAGTGGCCATTATGGTCAGAAACTCTCAAAACGTCTTCTCATAACCTAGTTTTGCAAAATCCTGAAATTTGATTTGTCGCAAGCCAGGTTTTGGCAGCGATTTGAAAATGGCCTCTTTTCCGTAGGAACTCGGATCCCGCAGAACCGCCCTAAGTAGCAAATGTGGTCAGATACCCTCACTACCCTTGGATCATAATGTGGCCAGTATGATCCAACACTCTCAAAATGTTCTCCAAAGAACAAGTTTTACAAAATCTTGAAGTTTGATGTGTCGCAAGCCAGGTTTTGGAGAAGATTTGAATATGGTCACTTTTCCGGAGGAACTAGGATCCTGCAGGGCCTCTTTTTGTGGCCAGTATGGTCCAACACTCTCAAAATGTCTTCTGATGACCCAGTTTTGCAAAATCCTGAAGTTTGATGTTTCGCAAGCCAGGTTTTGGCAACGATTTGAATATGGCCACTCCTCCGGAGGAACTCGGATTCTTCAGGGCCTCTTTTAGTGGCCAGTATGGTCCGAAATCTTCAAAATGTCTTCTGATGAACTAGTTTTGCAAAATCATGAAGTTTAATATGCCGCATGGCATGTTTCGCTTCTAAAAATGTTTTGTCCACCATTCCTGGACAGGTAGTTACCCCAGTACTCCTACCTTGGAATCCAAAACTATGGAAATCTTCGAAATAACCAGTGCAGATCTATAAACTAGGACATATTTGTGATCTATTGCAAAAAACTGCAAAAAATCCGATGGCTAACAATGGAGTATCATTAATTTTAATTTTGAAATTTTCTGTCTCTGAGGGGTTGGGGACGTACGTGTTAAACACTGGAAAAACATATGACTGTTTCCAGCAGTCTGGAAATAAACCAGAAGCGAGGGATGAAGAGAATACAGACGCTAGCGGGTTTGCCAATGTATCCAAACATCGTTTTAACACTAGAGATGGTATGCCGTCTGGGCAATACCAGTGGAGGATTTCAGTTCCTTACCAGCGGAAACAACCATGTCATCGGTGACAACGAACTGAGACAAAGAGAACATTTTAGGTGGCTGCGCCTACATCCTGGATATTGGGATGTTCACCGGTGATGACGAAAACGTTGCTGAATTGAGAGCGAAACATATTTGCGATATTCGGTATGGAGTCGGCTTCAACCAGACCGTTGGTCATCGTAGAGGGAAGTCCGGATTCCGATCGTTGGCCATTCATGTAGCGCCAGAAACTTTTTGCTTTGTTTTTTAGGCGGCTTTGTAGACGATCTTGAAAGGCGTCGAACAAATGATTGTTGAGTTGCTTGTACTCGGTGTTCAACTTCATATATCTCGCTCTCGTAGAGTCAGTGTGATACTTGCCGTATCGCCGGAGAGCAGCTTGCTTCATTCTTTTGAGGTATTTTAGATCGGCATTAGCCCAGGCTGGCTTAGGTGGGATACTGCTGAACTTGACGGGAACGAACTGGTTGATAGCGTATGATAGGATGCATGATATCGTTGTTGCCGCGAGGTTAGTGTCTAAGTTCTAAGAAAATCGTCCCAATCGACATTTGTGAAGAAATCGTTCAGTCCATCGAAATCAGCCTTACTGAAATCGTAAGAAATGCTTTCAGACGTGTCACGAAAGCGTTGTTGAAGGCTTAATTCAATTTTAATTTGCACAGGAGGATGATGTCTACAGATTTTAAATAGTGGTGCAGGAGCTTGCATCACCGTGCTGTTCATGCATATTTCAGGAGGATTTAGCACTCGAGATTGGAGAGTCGAACGGACAGCTAGCAGAACACCTCCTCCGGTGCTTTTATGACTTTTTGACGGTGACCGGTCTTGATTAAACACGGTGTATGAGTCATCGAACAGTTGACATCATAGCATCCATCGCTGAAGGCCAACTGATACTCGGCAAGAGAGCTGTTGATTCCTCCAACGTTTTGATAGTACATCAAAACATTTGCTAAGTCGGGTGCAATGATTCTCGCTGGATTGGCAATCCTAGGGATAGGAGACATATCAGGACAGAAAAATCCGTTACTGATAGAATACTTGCCACTGTAGGCAGGGCCGGGACGTCTTAGAAGGCACGAACTAGAAGACTGTGACGGATTTTCGATAACAGCCGATGGCGCGACGGAGCTAAGTGAGACAGGGCCTTCCATAGTGCTTTCTTTCGGGCGTCCCGGGTTGGATGACAGCAGATATGGTTGTCTTGGAGGATGACGCGAGGATGATTCGTATGAACGCGATGTAGTTGGAACTGATGATGCGCCGGTAGTGTCTACAGAGCGCGAGCAACAACCTGGTAGGCAATCAGGAAGAGCTTGTTCAATGAAAAATGGGTACTTGACTGGCTAAGCAGGCTGGAGAACCCTTTCAACAGTTTCGACAACATGTCCGCGACTACTCCGATGAACGATGACTGCATGAGGCAGGACTGTGTCGAAATGAGAAGTGGTCTCGATAATGCTTTCTACGGTGCGTCGCGGTATCCCTGCAGAGAAGTTTTCGCCGTGAAGTCAGCAATCGGTGGTTTTCATAGAGGCGGAAACTTGGTGAGGAGTTTCTTCTGATGTGACACGAATCGAAGGGGTACTGGGTTCTGGAATCCAATATTTTTTTTCGCGAGTGGCTTCGAATTTCCGGAGGAGAATACCGCTAGGCCATGAAGACGGATCGAGAGCTGCTGTTCGAAATTTTGGATCGATCCCAACTTTGAACGAAATAAAGTTCAAAGAATTGACATCAGTTCCTTGTTTGACCAACAGCCTGTTTCGCATTGCAGACTGTCTCTCGCTAACTTCTCCACTGCGTCCGCCTTCACGCTAGAGTGTAACCGGTGTAATAGGTAAATCCCAAACATAGTCGTTGGTTGTGGCTTCATGTCAGTTGAACACAATTTCTTATTGCATTACCTAAGATTAACTTCTTGTGCATAATGTAGGACTGAGTGTAGCTCAGGATAATTCAGATGTTTGGTTGAAATTTTGGTTTCATTTGCTAAAATTTCCATCCATCGCATCACGACAAGCGATTTGACAAGCGACAACCCTGATCCAAAGTTGCCTTCTCAAATATTATGCCGCCGCCTGTCACCAATTGCAAAGGAGTTCGTGGGACAATCACCGACAAACCGACATGAAACTCAATCTTCACTATTGATCAAGAATCCATAACGACGGATTCAATTGTGCCGCGATCCCATGTGTCAACGCTATAGAATCATTTTATCTAGATCAAATAAATGAACCTTCTTATCAAGTTCCCAAGCGTGTTCGTGGCTTCAATAAACGCCACTACTACTCTGGTACTACCAACAATCAATTTGCAACAAGCGATTTGAAATTGGTTCACTGTTGTAGAACCCCTTGGTCCGAAGTACACCTTAAAGTCAGCACCTTGCTGTACATATTTGCGCCTTTGTTTTGATTTGCTGTGTTATTTTGACAGAATATTTGAGAGTGTGTTCGTGTGAGTTCATTATTAGGGGCGTATTATTAAGCTTGGGGCCGAGCTTGGGACCGATGTGCTAGTACTGACTGAGCCAAGAAAAAAATCGTATTTGTTCGGGACCTACTGGTCTTAGAGTTATTCTATGGTACTACTGACCAGATTTCCGCGATTCGGTAATTGCTGCAGAATTTGTCGCGAATACAACGTGCTCAAACATCATCTTTTCATCAATTTCAAATCAGCTTATGATGCAATAGATCGAGACCAGCTATGGCAGGTTATGCACGAATATGGATATCCGGAAAAACTGACACCCGTGAAGGGTGTGATTCGAAGAGCTGGGATAGACACAAGTGGCCTCCTACCACGAATTCAGATCGACGGTGATGAAAACGAGGTAGTTTCCTACTTTGATCTCCGAGGGACGCTAAAATCGAACAGAGTTCGCCGAACTACTAATTTGATCATCTACAAGACATTTATTAGACTGATAGTCCTCTACGGCCACGAAACATGGACATTGATGGTGCCTTTGAGCGAAAGGTGCTGCGTACGAACAACGATGGAGTGTAGATGGAAGACGGAACGTGGAGGAGGCGAATGAACTACGAATTGCGACAGTTGCTGGGAGAACCTCCCATCGTACACACCGCAAAAATTGGTCAACTACGGTGGGCTGCGCACGTCGTAAGAATGTCGAACGACAGCCCAGTTAAAATGATTCTCGAAAACGAACCGACGTTTTGTGCCCAACGAACAAGGTAGATCGATCAAGTAGAAGCCGACCTGTGGGCCTTTCGCAGACAGCGATGTGTAGCCACAATCGAGACAACTTGTGTGTGCAGCAGAGGCCACGGTGTGGAGAGGATAGCGCCAATCTCGACCCACTAAAAACCAACCCGTGCTTCGAGCCCCGAGTCTCCATGGAACTACCTTTCGGTATTACTTCAATGAGGGAGCTAGTGTGCACTAACTACTGGCCACGGTGCACCCTGAAAACGTTAAGCTCCCCTTAACGGCTAAACGAACTACAACGGAGAAGTGCCAGGGCAGGGAGATTGTGGACGATCTATACCACTTGCTCCTACTACTTCACTGACCCTTGCTAGAAAATCTATGATCTATAGGAAAGGAAATCTATGACAAGTTCCTATGACAATTTGCCGATGGAGTCGATGTTTTAGTGGTACCTTGGCGTGGTTGCCTCTCACCCCAGTCGGTCTAGTATCAATTCCAGTCGGCGCCGTTAAGATTTTCGGATGAGGTTGTCGAGAAATGTAAACATCGTTAGTTAACCTCAAAATATGATCCCAATATTGATGGAATTGGGACATAATGAGATGAAAAACAAGATGCAATCAGTGTAGCACGAAACTCTAGGAGCAAAATAAGTCCAACTCTGCTACATACTTCAAATATCGATAGGCAAACTGCCAAACGATAGAAACCTTTCCCAAGCATGATTGAGTGCGAGAGAGATCTAGACGACATTGCATAAGTAGACGAGCTAAGGAGTACACTGAAAGTATACTGCCGTTATAAGCATAACTGTCCCATGTATATAGGGAAACCCATAGAACATTGGACAATTATGCGTAGAACGGCAGTATAGTGCCTATACCAATGACAAATGAGCTATTTAAGGCATAAACGTTAGAAGATAAGTTCTAGCGAAAAACTGTAAACGTCCTGAAATTAATCGATGGCAGTAGAACGGTTCTCTATTAGTATGCAATACAAGAAATATACGGCATATTACATCTTAGAAAAAGAGCTTTGAATGGCTGTCATTGGTGAATTGACTGTCCCTGATGTAGGGTATGGCAGCCAGATAAAGAAGATGAGATTCGATTGCTTGGTTGCGTTTAAACTCACTGGGAGTTGCGTCAAAACAAGGAATAAATAAGCCAATCAAGGAGCGTTGAGTTTGTAGAGAACCTGATAGTAGCTGAGAGATGGCTTAAAATAGAAAAAAAAATGAACAAGTGGGTGCTAGAATTTTAATGACTGCGTCTCGTAATCTGTTTTGATCGCAAGCACTGGTAGAAAGAATGTTCGAAGACAAAAACAGTGAAGCTCAATTTTTCATTCATCTAACCATTTTAGTCACTTCGCAGTTTTTTTTGAATTGGACCGTTCTTTCTTTTCTTTACCGGTTTTTCTCGACTCCCTAGCATGTGACTTATGTTTTTCACTCACTGCTTCCTTTCTTCCTTCAGAAGATTTACTTCGATGCCGTTTTCTTCGCTGATCCTTTCGGCGCTCTTTAGAGCGTTTCTTAGATCTACTTCGGTCTCGATGTCTACTCCTTTTTGAGGAACTTCTACTTCTGGAACTCCTACTACGGGATCGTTCCCCGTGGTCCCTATGTCGTGCAGTAGCATCCGATCTTGAACTCGCTTCGGATCTTCGCAACGGTAGCTCAACCTCCGGCGATTCGGACCAACGCCAGTTGGTTTTTCGTACAGTTTGTATTTCTATATCGTCCCAGGATCTAGAAAAATGTTCAAAACTGTTATAATAAGCAACAATTGTTTATAGCGCATTTCAATACCTTTCCAACAGCTGTGATCGTTGTGACTGTCTTTGTAGTTGTCTAGTTGATTGCAGTTCCTTAAAGTGGTTGTACTTGTACTTTGCAATGGGATTGGCCAGTAAATGCAAGTAATTGCAAGATTTACCCTTTTGACATCGGGACCTCTCAAAAAGTCCTATGAATGGCAAATGAGTTCACAATGTAATCCTTCAACATGGACTATTTGGAAGGGATAATCAAACTTGCGTTAAGGGAAATGTGTTATTGGTATTGCTAAATATGATGAATTGCGTATCTAACAGGAAAAAAATGTTTCAAAAAGGATACATCTCGTTCAATTTACCACAAACAGCCGAAGCCCACACAATAGGTGATCGAAACTCGATCCTCAGTTGTTTGGAAGCGTAAAATCGACCGTTCATTCGCTGGTATGCTTTTGCCGCATCCCTGCAAACGTAGAAATGTTAACACTAGTTATGCACTAAGTCTATCAACCTACCTTAAGTTGCTGTACTGTACATAGACGTTTCCTCTCAGATGTGGTTCGTAGTTTCGACAGGTGAATATCCCATTGATACCACCGAATGTTTCAAATTCTTCGACGATATCTACGAAGAACTCGGTATAACAGCGATATAGTTCATCATCATCAAATTCTATGCTTGAGTCCAACCCATATTCTGGATGCTGTTGGTGATCCAAAGCCGGATGCGCGAAAAAGTTTGGTATCAAAAGGAGCTGATGAATGGAAAGCAATCAATTCTTATATGTAATTCACAAACAGAAGTTTTGATTTCTCACTTCGCTGAGACCAGGTGTCGGATGATCGGAGGAGCACCGTGCTCCGTATCGACAAGCGCCAACTTTCCCGAAAAATGGGCAAACAGCTCGATCGGGTCTAGAATGAACAATCTCCTGAAGTGTCAACGCGTGGTCATCTATACCTACCAGATATTCTGCGAACATTCTTTCTCGTTCCAACCGCTGCTTCTGAAATGCTTCAATTAGCCTTTCTTTTTCCACCTTTGCTTCTTTCGCTTTTCGCTCAAGCTCTGCGAAATCCTTCCGTATCTTTTCACGTTTTTCGATCTCTTCCCTTTCTTCCTTCTCCAGACGATTCCGTTTTTCTGCAAATGCCGCCTGCGCTTGTTTCTCTCGGTCCAGCCATAAGGCATATTCATATCTACTACGCTCTTCTTGCCGTCGAATTATTTCCTGCTCAAGTTGTTCTTTTTCACGAAGATAGGCCATGTAGTTTGGGTCAGCTAGTTTTTGAGCTTCATAGTGTGCCGCTGCGTTGTCACGTACTCTTGCCATAGCCTGGCGAATCCGTTTCCGGCGTAATTTTTTCACGAGCTTTCGCCACTCTTTTCGACTGATGGAAAAAGAACTTCAACCAATGAAGAAATTTAAAAAACAAAGAACATTCATAGATTACCTAACGGATTTTTGTTCCTCAGCCATCGGAATCACTATTAAAGGGACTGGAAATATTAAAGCTCTGCACTAAAACTCATCCTAATTATAGAAGTAATTTTTGAATTGGTGATAAACAAAGCGCTGTCAGTTTGCCGCAGTCTTGTGTGGAGATGGATTCTGCTTACAGTTGAATCAGAGCTGTGTGATATTTTTACACACAATGAAAGTACCATGAGCATCACAATGCAAATATATACACAGAGAGAAACAAGCTTAGTGACGTTTAGCGCACGCAGTCCATCGTGTAAAAATTGTTTGTCAAACAAATAACCTATAAGTTTGCTAACCATTTTTAATCTTTTTGAAGGCTATGTGTTATTTTTTCGTCTGAAACGCACACTTTCAGAAGGCACGCTATAGGCGAAATCAACTATATAGCAAAGCTAACTGAATAAAAAAACATAAGACATACAACCGAGCATACAACAAAACTAAGTTCCAATACGATACAAAAAAATACTGGAAATAATGGAATTTAAATTAAAGAATAATGTTTTTAGTGAACATTTAGTTGTACTAAATCTAATTGAATTTGATCATAGTCGAAATATTTTTTCCCTTATATTTATGACGGTTGATGAGAATTTGTGCTTCCAATCAGTCGGTTGAGTGCCAGATAGTTAAATAATTATTTTGCCTAAAATATGAATTGAAAAATAGATTCTTGAGTCTTCAACAACGAACAAAAACAATGTGGTATAAAAATGCCACTAAGATAAAATAAAAGAAATATTTTGACGTAGGAATACGTCTTTCATTTCTATACTGGGGCGCCGTTCTAAAATTTCTAAAATCGAACGCGTTACGGGTCGTTTTGGATATTTTGAGCGATAATAACTAAGTCATTGCATAAACGATTTTTATATCGTTTGCACCAATCGATTGGAAATAATACTACGTATCAGTTTTAGTAATCAAGTTAATTGATTTTTAACATTAACTTATTAAAAATAACGTAAATGTAAGGTGATGTCTTATAATTTCGATTCGCAGAGTAAATCAACCAAATTTCCTAGCACAGTTTTCAAATCTAAGCAAGAGACGTCCCACATCGTCTTCTTCTTATTATTCTTTGTTCTCGAGAGGTAGATTCTGTTTCACGCTAGTGTTTGGCGAAACATCTGATTCCCCTCCCCTTTTAATGAATTTGATTCACATGGCTTTAGTTGATACCCCCTTTTGTTCATGCAATGGTACCCGATGCCATGATAAAAGGCACATTTCCAAACAAATGCTTCATTCGTTCGGCATTAGGTCCACTTCTGTTCAATCTATTTACCTCGGATATACCCCCGCTCCCTGAAAATGGATCTCTGTCGTTGTTCGCCGATGATACCGCAGTCGTCCACAATGGTAGGGTAATAAGAGCGCTTACCGCGAAACTGCAGCGAAGCCTGAATGTTCTGTCAGAATACTTCACTGAATGGAAGATTTGTATCAACGCAGCGAAGACCCAGGTCATCCTGTTTCCACATTCTAATTCTCCCAGATTTGTCCCGCCTGAGAATTGTAAAATAAGCCTGAACAACACAACGGTGGAATGGACCAAATCAGCTGTCTATCTTGGTGTCACTCTAGACAGCAAGCTTATTTTCAGGGATCAGGTTGACAAAACTGTCACAAAATGTAATACTCTGTTGAAACTACTGTACCCATTGATCAACAGAAGGTCTACATTATCCCTTAAAAATAAGCTTGCTGTCTACAAGCAAATCATACTTCCGGTCATCGAGTATGCAATGCCAATCTGGGAGAGTTGTGCAAAAACACATCTCCTGAAACTTCAGAGAGTACAAAACAAGTTCCTCAGGATGATAATGAACACCCCTCCGAGCACAAGAACATCTGAGGTCCACCGTCTGGCCGAGATAAAAATGCTCGACGATCGTTTTAGTGAGTCTATCAATCGGTACAGGGCACGCTGCCTAACATCGGATCACCAGATCATCCGGAATCTGGTTCCCCACCCCTAGGATTTTCAAATTGTAGTTTTAGTTGTAGATTAGGTAGGTTATCAAATCTTAAAACTAACAATGCCCCAAGGGCCGAACTGAATATTTCATGTAAAACATAAACATTCTAAACACAACAAACACAAACAATTAATTAAAGCTGAAGAGCCCAATGGGCTGAAACACTTGTGATGTTAAATTAGTATATAAGTCAAACAATTAAAAATAAAGATCAATTTTACTACATTACATTCGTTCGGCAGCATTGGAGCTGCGCGGATCTCCCGGTGGGAATAAAAGCTAGGCAGCAGTGCCCAGCAGTAGCCGGCGGTACCCAGCAATGCCCAGCTGGTCGCGGCAGCAGCAGCAGCTTGCGGTCGGTACCCAGCAGTGCCCAGCTGACGTGTGTGTGTGTGTATGTACAATTTGCCCACCGTCCGGCATGCATCTGAAATTATAGGCCAGCCGCTCAGACGCGCATGCGCGTTAGCTTCGATCATTGCACCAGCAAATGGCCGTTTTTTACATTGCACTAGTCTTCTTTTTTTTCACTTCACTCTGCCATTTATCATAACTCCTCGTTATGACGCGACTTTATATCGACTTCAAAACTGCTAATAATCATGAATACACTCGTGAGCAAGCGGAAAAATACTCTAATTTAACCTTTTTTACCCGGGTGGCACAATACTAATAGCACCAACAAACAAAACAAAGCTAATTTAACTCTGCCTCCGTGTGCAGAAAAAATACTATTAAAATGGGGAAATGCTACCGATCATTATATATTTTGGGAAGAAATCGATTATATTCACTACGTCGTACACAAAACACGCGGAGTTTTATGATTTAACTGTTTGCTTAAGTTGAATTATGAATTAATTTTGATATTTTGTTTCGCGAAAACGACGCAGCAAAAACAAAACACGTCAGTTTCAAAGCACGGCTTGCTGCGATCATTCACTCAGCAGTGCCCAGCTGACGTGACTTAAAAAGCAGCTGACGATGGCAGTACATACAGTGGATTCCTGTCAAATATTCAGGCCATACAAATACAAATTTCGATCGCGCTCCCCCTACAATTGACGAAACCCAATTTGCCAAATTAAAGAGTTTGTTTTAAGATATTATAAAATAGCATTACAACGCATCGTCGCAATATGGCGTAACTTGAAGAGCCCGGATAAAATGGCCGAGCCGCGTCTATCTATATGTAAATCCTGATTTTCTCTGTTCTGACAATTTCTTAGGGTGGTTTCCTACCAATTATTCAGGCCCAATTATACTTGAGAAGGCCGAGAAGCTAATTTGATTCCCCCGACAATTAATACAACCCGTTCTTTTCAGGGCGACCAAGACAATATGCAAATCGACATTTTCACTACATGGCGTTACTTCAACATGGTGTTACTTCAAGAGCCCGGAGAAATTTCAGGCCATCTTGCTACTTGAGAAGACCGAGAAGCACATTTCGAACGTGTACCATGTTGCCCCGCGACAATTAAATAAAAACCAGTCCTTTTCAGGGCGAACATAACAATGTTTCCAATTAAAGAGTTTGTTAAAATATTATTTTATCATAAGATAATCGACATTTTCATTACAACGCTGATGCTGCTTATCTATAAGTAAATCCCGATTTTCTCTGTTCTGACAATTTCACAGGGTGATTACCTGCCAATCATTCAGGCCATCCTGCTACTTGAGAAGACCGAGAAGCCAATTTAATCCCTATGTTCCCCCGATAATTAATACAACCTGTTCTTTCTGGGCGACCAAACAATTTTCCCAATAAAAGAGTTTGTTAAATTAATATTTTATCTTGAGCTAATCGAGATTTTCACTACATGGCGTTACTTCAACATGACGTTACTCCAAGAGGCTGGAGAAAATTCAGGCCATCTTGCTACTCGAAAAGACCCCCCCCCTCTCCACAACCATTAATAAAAAGGGTCCTTTTCAAAACAATTTTCCCAACTAAAGAGTTTGTTTAATTGATTGTAGAGAAGAAACAGAATATAGAAGAAATAAATTAACTTCTCATGATATTCTAGCTATGAAGACATAAGCTTTAAGACATTTGAAAGATAATATCTTTACTGATATAAACTCTGCCAATATTAATTTTCATTATTATTAAAAAAATAACAATAATTCTTATTATTATTAGAATATTTAATAAAATTATTTAATGGTCCTAATTGTCCTCCATCTAAGTCCCAATGACTTCTCGGAAGAGTTGGAAATCTCAGCTGACAAATTGTTGACCTATATCAAAGCGTCTAAGAACATGAAGGCCCCAGGTTTCGATAACATCTTGAACTTGGAGCTCAAGCAATTGAGCCCCCAGTTCTATAACCATCTGGCGATGGTTTTCAATCAATGCCTGCGACTTGGCTACTTCCCCTCGTGTTGGAAGTCAGCCAAAGTCATACCTATCCGGAAACCTGGGAAAGCCAATCAGCCTTCTCTCAGGAATATCCGAGCTGTTTGAGAAAGCGATCCACCGTCGGCTTCTTTCATCTGCCGACGGGCTTAACATCTTGCTGGACGAATAATTTGGCTTCCGACGTGGTTAGTCGACAATTCACCAACTTAACCGAGTCATTAACATCCTCAGACGGAACAAGTCTGTTTTGAAATCACCTGCCATGGCACTTCTCGACATCGAGAAGGCCTTTGATAACGTGTGGCATGATGGCTTGGTGTACAAGCTGCATCGATACAATCTTCCCATCTATCTGGTGAAGATAATTAAAAATTATCAGTCGGACAGGACATTCCGTGTTTCGCTGCAGGGTGCAGTTTCCGATGCACAGAAGATTTCCGCCGGTGTTCCGCAGGGAAGTATACTAGGTCAATTTCTGTTCAACCTATTCAACTCGGACATACCCAGACTCCCTGAAAATGGAGCTCTGTCGTTGTTCGCTGATGATACCGCAGTCGTCCACAATGGTAGGGTAATAAGAGCGCTTACAGCGAAACTGCAGCGAAGCCTGAATGTTTTGTCTGAATACTTCACCGAATGGAAGATCTGTATCAATGCGGCGAAGACCCAGGTCATACTGTTTCCACACTCCAACTCCCCCAGACTTGTTCCGCCTGAGGATTGTAAAATAAGCCTAAACAACACAACAGTGGAATGGGCCAAATCAGCTGTCTATCTTGGCGTTATCATAGACAGCAAGCTTATTTTCAGGGAGCAGGTTGACAAAACGGTCACAAAGTGTAACGTTCTGTTGAAGCTACTGTACCCATTGATCAACAGAAGGTCTACATTATCCCTGAAAAACAAGCTTGCTGTCTACAAGCAAATCATACTTCCAGTCATCGAGTACGGCATGCCAATCTGGGAGAGCTGCGCAAAACACATCACCTGAAGCTTCAGCGTATTCAAAATAAGTTCCTCAGTTCCTCCTGATCCTGAACACCCCTCCAAGGACAAGAACATCTGAGGTCCACCGTCTGGCCGAGATAAAAATGCTCGACGATCGCTTTAGTGAGTCTATCAATCGGTACAGGGCACGCTGCCTGACATCGGATCACCAGATCATCCGGAATCTGGTTCCCCACTCCTAGGTTTTTCCAATTGTAGTTTTAGTTGTAGATTAGGTAGGTTATCAAATTTTAAAACTAACAATGCCCCAAGGGCTGAACGAAAAATTTCATGTAAAACATAAACATTTCAAACACAACAAACACAAAAAAATTAAACAAAGCTGAAGAGCCCAATGGGCTGAAACACTTAAAATGTTAAAATAAGTATGACAAATGACAAATGAATTGGAAATATAAAACATGTTAACTAAAAAACTTAACTATCATTCGTTGTCCAGTTTGACTTCCTCGATAGCCTAAAAACGAGTGCTAGAACTTTGTACCAACACATGCTCGAGAAGTATCGTGCGGTGTACCGCAAGCGGAAGCGTGAGATGGAGAAGAAAGAAGAAGAAGAAAGAGTGAGACTGAACCTAGCGTCTGTACTACTCGGACCATAAACAACAAACGACAAAATACCAAACGGCCCTTTTCAGGGCCACTTAAGGAGTTTTAAAGAGTTGAATTCAAGATTTTCATACACAGTATTAACGCTCCTAAAACACCTAAAGACTTATATTATATGCTTTTCTTCCATGGAACAGAACCAACAACAACGACCACCCATTCGACTGTCTACCAAATCATCATCTGGTACTCGACAATTACCGGTTCTACTCGGATCACTCCAGGAACAGCGAATAAGAGTTATAAAGAGTTGACTATATTAATTTTCGTGGAAAACTAAAACTAATAACCGATGATTTGATGAGTCTTTAGACTGAACAAAATATAGTAGATATTTATTAATTCTATTACAATTCCTCCACATCAACAAGCAGTCCTACGTCGACTTTGCAGATATGTCACTGACATATCTTACCTTTTCGTTTTTTTAAATAAAACAATCCAATAAGATATTTAAATAACAAAAATCATTTCGTTTAATTTAGCTAACCGGAACGAGCATAATTTCTTCAAAAGGCTTATATTTTTTATTTTTTTATTAAGTGCATAACAATATTTCACTTAATAACACTATGGTAATAAGTTCAATTTTCTCAGTCCTTCTGAAAGAACGTTATATGGTGCTTTTTGCTGATAAAAGCGTTCTTTAATTCAATTATTTAAAAACAGTTGTTGATGCACACGAAATATTTTTAAATAATTGATAATTGATGAAATTTTAAATGCGATTTACAAAAAAAATTATTCGTCTACCGTTCAGATACCCTGTTAGGGAATATCCATTAATTACGTCACGCAAAAATTGACTTTTTATAGCCCCCCCCCCCCCCTTGTCACGTTTTTTGTATGGACCTTCAAATTTTTTTGTATGGATCGTCACGTTTTCTCAAATCCCCCCTCCCCCCCTACTGCGTGACGTAATCAATGGACCTTCCCTTAACAGATTCTCCTTTTCGACCTTCTTCTTGCATTCCCACAGATGATAAATCATTTTCAGCTATTTTCAAACCAAAAAACGATGCAGAAATGCATTATTTACTATTTAACATGATGAAAATTTTGATGCCTGCCCGCATAACGAAAAACAATTTGCTATATTGTCAAAACTTTATTTCGAATGTAAGATATATTATCACATTTTATGTTATTGTTATGGATTAGTTTATTCTCATTTTCACCATACAACCTCTACATTAACACATATTGTTAATGTTTGCCATATTGTCATTGAAAGGTATTTTATTGTCTACACTCGGTCTGGATTATATACCAACTTTTTGGCATAGAGTTCATCAAAAATTTTGTTCGTGAAAATTGCCATTTTTTTATGATAACCTAACTTAACTATAGACACTCTAGTAATAGACCGGACAACGTGAGTCTGGCACAGTTGATGTATCCAAAACAACTGTCAAATCGTATGGGAAATGCGAGGAAATGTTCGTTTTGGATACAACATGGCGGCACGTTGTCCGGTCTATTACTAGAGTGTCTATAAACTTAACCGCCTATTCAGCATATTGTTATTTGACCTTTTACCATCTGACATATTGTGAAAACAATATAGGAGATTGTTAGTTTATAGTTGTAAACTATAAGGTTAAATGTCGCAACAATAACGGAAACGGTCCTCAACAATAAGGTAAATGGTCCAGAAATGGGTTGTGATTATGCGGGTGGTTTCATTGCAAAATTATTTATGAATGAAAACATATACGAAAAGAATCGATTTATGTAGCCTAGGACCTAATTTATAGTATTCCTTGAATTAGCGAAATAAAATATTCAAATGGAAGGATATTCAGGATTTTCAGTAAGATAGATAATCAAATAAAGTTAGAGATCATTTCGACATGGAGTCAAAGAGAACAGACATTGATGTCAATATACCTTTTCTTGAAAAACGTGTGTAAAAGTTAATATGAGCAGCTGGTATAGAAAGCAAGTGCAGAGATAGACAAACAAAACTTTTCAGGTTATGTGCTAGGCTTTGTATTGATAAACACGTAAAGAAATCACTCTGCTTTGAATCAACAAAATATTTTGTTGGTACTCAAAACAAAGTTTATGTTTGTTTCAAATCATAAAAAAGTTCCAAATGAATTCAAAATTTTATTCAATAAAATTATTTAAAGTATTCACCGCTGTGTGATTCATAACAATCACATTTATTTTTAAACTGAAATGATTAATTTATTGCTTGAACAAAGTATTTTGTCACCCTAAGAAATCACTCTGTATTGAATCAACAAAATGATTTGTTGCTTTTCAATTCAAGGTTTCTATTTGTTTCAATTCATAAACAATTTTCAAATCAATTTAAATTTCTTTAAAATCAAACCAAACCAAAGTAATCACCGCTGTGTTATATTAGTTTAACTAATATTTGATTTATTACAATCACATTCATTTGCTTAGTGGTTAATTTATTGTTTTAACAAATTTAGCGCACAAAAGTGTCTCAATGCTGACGATATGGCAAATTGCTGTCCCTTCGTCTAAAAAGTCACTTTTTGCGTGATGTAATTAATGGACGTTCCCTTATAAGAGAAGTGGTAGTTTGTCAATGCGAGTTTGCATTTTCAAGAAATTTGCGGAAGAAGCCATTGTTTACGTTTGCGACATTGGTCTTATGCAAACTCCATGTCGATTTGCTTGTTCCACTTTATGAAGGGTCTTCAAAACTTCGTGTCATTGTCAAAGGCTTAGTGTTTACTTTGAAGTTTATTCATAAAATCTGGAAAAAAATAACACATTCCAAAATATTGTTGAAAAAATAAAGAACATCAACTTTGAATTACAGTTTCTTCATCTTATTGTTTTTTTAACTGCTGCCATGATCTGAACAATTCATTTGATTTGATTATATTGCAATTAGGTAACAGAGTTTTGCAAGCGAAATTACAAGCGCTCTGAAATTAAAGAACTATGCCCCAGATCTGTGACACTCTGTAATCCTATAGAACAAAAGCTCAAATGGTTTTTGCTAGACCCTCCGTATTATTTTGGGTTTCAATAGTGGTTTCAGTGACGAGAATAGAGAATTCTACGAGACAATAGTGCATTCTACTGATCAGCTTATTTTTTCATTCATTAATGAAATTTGACTGGCAACAAAGACAACAACATTGTTCATAAATAGAATCTAATTTCAATTTATTGTAAACCAACATTAAATTTGAAAAAATAAAAAATAGAACTAATAGAGAATTCTTAATTATGTGGGTAATAAGCTATAAGGTACAAACATCTTCAAAAGCTGTAGACCAGAACGAAACCATGAACGTTGTGATAAGCAGCCTCGCGTCTTTATTACTAACCTATTTTGATCTGTTGAATTGAGAAGTCTGATCTTTGGTGAGTCTACACGCTAAGAATAAAGTACTTTGGGTATAATGATGTTTACCTACCGTTGGGTATAAGTTACTTACTTTTGGGTAAAATTTTACCTAAAACTAAGGGAACGTCCATTAATTACGTCACGCAAAAAATGACTTTTTACAACCCCCCCTCCCCCCCTTGTCACGTTTTTTGTATGGACCTTTAATTTTTTTTGTATGGATCGTCACGTTTTCTCAAACCCCCCCTCCCCCCTTACTGCGTGACATAATTAATGGACCTTCCCTAAGTTATTTGAACCCAACGGTAAACATGATTATACTCAAAGTTGGCTTCCCACACTTAAGAATGTAAGAAGCGGTTCAAATCACAGTGACGTCACACCACCGACAAACCGACATGAATGACAATAGAAAATGTCTCAATATTTCTGTTCAAATCATCACGGAGAAAAAACAGTCCCGTTTGAAACAACAAACTTGTTTGTTGAAATCCAAACTAAAAAATATGTTGTTTTATAAATACGTTTTGTTGTTTTCAACCAACGATTCTGTTTTGAAACAAACAAGCAGGATGGTTGTTTCTACCTAAAGATATTACCACAAAACAACACAAATTATGCTTGTTCTAAACTAACATATTTGTTGTTTTTACCTTGCAAGAGGTTTATTATTACCAAAACACAGGTTACGTTGACTCAGGGAAACAAAACAAAATTTAAGATTGATTCAACCAAAGCGGCGGTTAAATCAAACAGATATATTTTTTGGAGAAAAAAACAACTTATAGTTTAGTTTGAAACAAATTATTTTTTGGGTTATTCCATTCTCTGTCCGGTCCCGCTGCATGCTCTATTCACGTAAGTTTTCAGCGCAGGTGAAAATCTAAAGTAATAAATTTAATGAAAACCTGAAAATAGTATAAATGCTCGCATTTACATTTTTAGATTTCTTTTACACTGAGAGAGGTCTATAAATGTAAATGTGCGCTTTTCTAATGTTTGTTGGCCCTTTATTCAAATGAATAATATTGAAATTATTACAAGAGAAATGTAGGTGAGCGGAAATGTTTGTTGTTTCTACCGTTTCGATCGTTTGTTTCAAACAGCAATTCATTTTAAATCATACTCAAATTTGTTTGAAACAAACAATAAGCGTTGGTAGAACCAACTAACAAATCGGTTTGTTTTCGTAGCTGCCATAATGAAACAACCAACAATAAAGTAAATTCAAACGGATGCCAGTTGAACTTAACTGCTTAATTCCCGAAACAATAACTCAAAATTTTAGTTTGTTTTAACCACCGTAGGTAGTCAAATCAAACTAATATGATGTTTGTGCCCAATTCAACGTGAAATTCCGGTTAAATGAAACTAGAATATGTTTGCGTTTACCAATCTTTTTTCTCAGTGATATTACTGACATCTATTCGTTTTCGCTGAAAACGTTGATTGAAACCACGAACTCTCTTGGGAACTTGATAAGCAGGTTCATATCTGAACTATTCTGGACACATTTATTTGATCTAGATAACATGATTCTATAGGTTTTGACAGATGGGATCGCTGCACATTTGAATCGGCCGTTATGGATTCTTGATCAATAGTGAAGATTGAGTTTCATGTCGGTTTGTCGGTGGTCACACCTCAGATTTGACAGATACTGGTGCCCTTGTGTTCAGAAATTTGTGTGTGAGAAAAAAGGACGGGGGACACGATGGTTATTGCCATCTCTCATACTCTCATGGTCAAAGGTGAGGTTAGCTTTTTCCGTGCAGTAGCCTATAACGATAAAATAAATAACGATGACGGCTGAGCCAAAGGTTGTCAAAATTTTCATCCTGCATTGAGTTTTAAATACCTAACTTTTCATTGCCTGGTGTGAAACTGACAGTTGTATACTGAGAATAGAGTTCTTTTGTAGAGTAACGCATTCAAATTGAATGACAATAAAGCCAAAAATTTAGTTCCTCCGTTTGTACCAACTTGTTGATTGAAATCAACACAACACAAGGGGTAAGTCACTCTTGCACGTATTGTTTGTATTGATCGTGTTTACTATGTGTTTATTATATTAAGAAACTACTATTACTTTTTAGTCTACGATCACTCAGAGCGACCAATAGGGCACTTACCCAAAAATTAGTGAACATAATTTTACCAAAATTTGAATACACTTGTCTTTGGATGAAAATGTTTGAAGTGTTAGTAGGCACAGTGACCTATCCCCTGTTTTTTTTATAGCACCCTTTAAATTCTTGATAAAGCCACGAATTCAAATCTCACCCTTAAACAATTTTTTTTTCTTTTTTTATGAATCCATTTATTTGTACAGGCCAAGTTTTCATGGACTTTTTCAAAAGTTTTGATGTGTTTACGATTGTAAGTTAACTAGCTTGCTTACAAATAATATAATAAAGAAAATAATGTCATACGTATAACTAGAAATTAGAAGAAAAATTAGCATCTTCCATTTAATTCCAACTACCTTTGCTTATCTTGACAGATACGCGTATTTCGTCTACAATGTGCAGACTTCTTCAGTGTCTTGTACTAATAACTCGACTTAATACTAAGAAGATACTAATTTTTCTTCTAATTTCTAGTTACAGGTATTCCACTAAACAGCTCAAACCCTCTAGGAGTCATACATATTATATTAAAAAATAAAACTACATTATATAGGGGTACTTTGTTTACAGTTTCATTTGACCATAGTGAATTAACTTTAATCAAGACAATAGCTACAAATCTTTTAAAACTAAGCAGAATGGCATTATCGACCGAATCGATCGCTTGAACGGTTCATTGGTAGCATACTCCTATATTAATACCACCACTTCACTATTAATCATGCTCGTTATCAAAGGATTCATGCGTGAATGGATTGGTTCGTTATGCTAGCATTTGTAATTGAACGTAAGTTACCCGTATTGCAAAAAGAAACCAATCTATTTGCCTGTAAATCCCTTAATTTAGCATAGGATAAATGTAGGATCAATGAAATTCATATGGGAACATTTACCCGAACGATTTACTTTCATGCATTATTGCAGGAGTGAAGCGTTTTTGAGCAGATTAAATGCAATAGCCTCAATCATTTTTTGATCACACCCTTGAGTTTGATTTAGACTGAATTGGACGAGTATAACGAGATAGGTGGTGGCTGCACCGACAAGCTGAAAAAATATCAATAGAAAATTGTTAAATTTGGATGTTAAAATATGTAACATAAGAACATTTTTACCGTAAATAGCAACGTGAAATCAAGCTTAAAAAATCCGTATGCTGTAAATGCCACTTTTCGGTGGCCCATTTGTAAGGATAAGTTTGTGAGCTGTGTAAAAAATGAGTTAAAATATATTTACTATTATGTTATACATTTTTTTCATACCTGTTTGATTAACTCTTCATCATTATTGTTAACGTTCATTAATTTATGTACATTCACCGCAATTTGTTTGTTCTGAAAATAGAAAGCGAAAAAAACAGATAGGTAAAATCGATGTCATGATTTGACGGTCAGTTAATGAGCTTTACGCACGCCTGTGGTGATCAACTCAATCGAATCAACCTATATTCGGTCTTCAAAATTACTATTTTTATAAATATGAGGCACCTGATAAGATCATCTTAACTGACCAGAAATCATTCTCTCGAGATATAAAAAAATATTTTACCTTAGAATTAATCAAGCCAAAGCCAATCGATCAACTTATTTAGAGCCCCCACTCGTTTGTAAATCATTACTAAGGACTGTATCGAAAACAAACAGGCAATAAATTTTCCCTCATAGCATTAAATAAAAAAAAACAAAAAAAAATTGAAAACAACTGTATCTTAATTCAAGTTTCACTATTTTAGTTTAAACAAAAACAAATGCAAGCAAATTTGTATTTCCAGAGTTTTCTGTCTTTTGAGTTTGACTCCACTCATTAGGTTTTGGACAGTTTTGGACAACTCTTTTTAACTCTTCCATGGTCTTGCACTCTTTACCACTCTTCGCGAAGCTGCGCTTGACGTTTGTCCAATAGCAATCAATTGAACGAAACTATGGACAATGGGATGACTGATGTCTTTCTCAAGAATGTTGCACAATTCCATGTTCAACTGAGATTTGGAGCATTTCAACGCCTTCAACTTCTGCTCCATGGTTTGAACGTACTACTCAGCTTGGTCATTCGTTGCCGGATGGTACGGCGCACCCATTTTGTGGACAACGCTGTCCATCTTCAATTGGACTCCATGGTTAATCACCAGGACTGACGAAATGCCAAACTTACTGAATATCTGCACCTAATAGATCTGCATATCTGCACCTCTGGCCACTTACTGAATCCATCCACGTAGATGAAAACGTAGGTATCCATGAATGGGCCCGCAAAATCAAAATGGACCCTTTGGCACGGTGCACTTGGAGTTTCCTAGCAATGAAGGTTCATCTTCGCAGGCTCAGCGCGTATCGACTGGCAGTCAGCGCAGTTCTCCACCATTTCCTCTATGCCCCAATCCATTCCAGACCTCCAGCAGTATCCTCTTGCCATCGACTTTTTACGAGTTGTACCAAAATGAGTAGAATGTAGTTTCTCCAGAACACGCTTCCGGAGATCGGCAGGCACGCACACACGAATTCCCCGCAGTAAGCATCCTTTTTGCAGGGAAAGTTCATGCTGGTCTACTTCGACGCGATCCTTCGCTTCCACCAACTGTCCATGCTTGATTCCTTGTACTGTTTGATCCCCAGCAGTAGCTTCAGTGAACTTAACAGCAGTCAAGGGTAATGTGTTGATAGAGTTGAGTTTATTGCATCGGATTCATCAATTTTGTTCTAGGGATCGGTTGCTTTCAACGGAATCCTCGACATGGCATCCGCATTGGCGTGATCAGCAGACTTATGGAATCGGATCTCGTAATCGAAACTTTGCAAGTAGGTAGCGTAGTGTTGCATCCTTAACCTAGGCATGACTGGCAACCTCTTGTGCTCCCCAAAGATCTTCAAGGTAGCTTGATTGTCGGTAAGCATGGTGAACTTCCGGCCGTATACAGGGTGCGGCAGAAAATAATGCGAAATTGTTCAAACTTCAGTATTGGTTTAATTCATGTAGCTAGTGACTAATTTCTGTCGAAAGTGTATTTGTTTATGTTTACTTTCAAGTGCTGCATCCAAACATTCTATTTGTTTTATTGCAAATTCGTCAAAATGTTCGCGAAAGAAGTGATCACCAGTTTGTTGCTCGCTCAGAAGAAGCCGAAAGGTGCCAAGGTGCCATTTGGCAACAGTTTACCGCATTAAAAAGTTCCTGCAGGATGGTCCTAAGCAGCGGAAGCCGGTAAGCGGACGTCCGCGCTTTGCACGCACGCCAAACGTGATCAAATCGGTCCATGCAAAAATTGCTCGCAACCCGATAAGAAAACTTGCAAAGGAAGCCAATATTTCGGAATAATCCATGCGGAGAATCATCATAGAAGACCTGCATGCATCTTCCAGTGCAGTGAAACGCCACTTGATGACGGACCTTGTCAAGGAACTAGGAGTGACTCGTTCCAAGAGAATGCTTTCCTTGTTGAAGAAGGAAAAAATGATAATCCTGTTCTCCGACGAAAAGCTTTTCAGCACCGATGCTATGGCCAATAGCCGCACGGGCCGATTCATTTCACCGCAGAAAATGGAGAACGTTCCGGAAAAAGTGAAATTCAAATTTCAAACCAAACATCCGGCTGGTGTCATGATGTTTGGCTTGGCGGCGTCCAACGGTTTGAAAATGCCGCCTGTTTTCATTGATGCTGGAGTTAAAATCAATACCGAAGTGTATATCGGTATTTTAAAGAACCAAGTGCTTCCCTGGGTGAAGACCAACTTCTCCGAGGACCAAAACGTTGTTCTACAGCAGGATGGAGGGCCGTGTCACACGTCCAATCGAACCCAATAATGCTTGAACGATAACATGAAGTTTTGGCCGAAGGATTTGTGCCCCCCTAGCAGTCCAGATCTTAATCCGTTGGATTATTCGATTTGGGCATATGTTGAAGCACGAGCCTGCAAAACCTGCCTGCCGACCCTAGTGTTAAAACCCTGAAGTCAACCATATCACGCACACGGCAGTCAATGTCGGAGGACTACGTCCGAGAGGCATGCTCTGGCTTCCGGCGTCGGCTCGAAGATGTTATTAATAAAAATGGAGGACATTGAATAAATTTGTTTAAAAGGACTTTATAAAGATAACTGCTTTCGAAAATGTTGATATTATTGCTTGAATTAGTTGAAAATGGGATTTGAAAGAAATAGAACACATTTTTGCATTATTCTCTGTCACACCCTGTATATATATATATTTCTTCACACCAAATACGCCTCTTTGTCCACCTAGACGAGAGTTTAGGACGTGAAGAGTATCGGACGCTCTGATTCGTCCGGAAACACGTCCGGATGCACGCCGTGAGGTCTAGCGTCCGTAGCAAGCAGCAGCGGTAATTCTTGTGATTAGTGGACATGATAGTTATCGAAAACTTCGTTCGTGAGTAGCTTGTTCAGAGGATGATGATGATGATGATGATGGTCCCGCCCTTACCCCTACAAAGGTTTGAGCTAGACGATTTTATCTCTAAGATAATTAATTTGGTAACAATTCAAACCAGTTATGCGAAAAAAAAAACGAACTGATTTCATCTACAGATATAAATTTCTTCAAGGGTATCCATTTGCTTCACAGCGACATAATTGTGAAAAGCTTTGATGTTAACCACAAAAGTTCGCAAGTATTCCCAGCGATCAGGAAATTCTGTTGCAATTCAGATCACAGAATCCAGTAAAAGGACATTATCAAAAGACAAGCCAATATCCGATCCTCCTCCTCCAACACTAATGGAACCGCCACCTTAGTTTTGGGCTGACCAAGGATATCCCCAATCAGGGAGATCGAGAAAATTTCCAAACCGAAAAAATCCTGGACCGGCATTAGTCAAACTTTTACTTTCAACCACAAAAGAATTGACGAAGAATTCCCCGACATTCAGCCAGACAACTCGCTACTATTTCTTAGTCCCATCTAAAGCATCAAAGGCCATTTTTTTTAACGAATTCAAAAAGAAGTCCATCATATCTGTATACCGCGCGCGAGGCTCAAACAATTGTAGACTACTTTCTTTATTTTTTTATTTTTTTAAACTAATACAACATTATACAAATTTCCATCATCATCACTGTGACGAACAAAATAGTCAGTATTGTAGTATTGTAAATGTGAAAAAATAAAATTTAAAAAATAAAATAACCAACTCATTATAATCCGTTTGTAAAGAACTTCGTCAGATACATTCTTTTTCGTTTTTACAAAAAAAGCAACATAAATGTACAAGAAATGGTCTACACAAAATAATCCGTTTTAAAATAATAAAACATCGTCAGGTACAATCTTCATAAATATTTGAAAAAAAAAATACGCTTGCTGCTCAAAATACAGTTTTAACTTGTGAAATACATAGTCTTTTAAATTCTGAAAGTGTTGGTGCACGTTTAATGTGTCTTGGCATCGAATTGAAAACATTTATTCCCTTAAAATATAATGAGTTTTGTGAAGCACATGTCAAGAAATTCGGTGTTCTTATTTCATCCGCGTTTCTAGTATTACATCTATGAAAATCACTTCCTCTTTCAATTCGATCACACAAATATCGAGGAAGCAAACCATTAACTACTTTAAAAATGAACACCATAGTTAAATACACAATTCTTTGCTTCACTGATAGCCATTGTAAAGCGTCTAACATAAAAGTCGAGGAAGTGAATCTGCTACATCTTAAAATCAAGCGCATTATTTTATTCTGCAAACGCTGTAACCTCAATATTTGTGTTTGGTTGGCCAAGAATAAAATGGAAGGGCAAAACTCTAAATGAGGGGAGATGATTGATTTGTATAGCTGTATTTTACTGCAAGTAGTTAAATCGTTTTTTAATCGGCATAGAATTCCATACTTCTTGGCAATTTTCTTGATGACATTGTCAATGTGAGCGTTGAACTTTAGCTTGTCATCAATAATCACGCCAAGATATTTAATCTCCCGAACGCGATCAATTGCCTCATCATCAATCGTAGCTGAGATATTCTCATTTACTCGATTCTGTGAAATTACCATAAATTTAGTTTTACTTATATTCAATTTCAATTGCTTACATTTCAACCATCTACTTAGAAAACGCAAATCTTCGTTCAAATGGGTAACGGCTTCATTTAAATCTTTAGCTGCAATGATCAACACAGTGTCATCTGCAAACAGATTAATGTCACAAAATCGTAAAACACGTCGCATGTCATTAATATACAGAATAAACAAAAGGGGCCCTAATACACTTCTCTGGGGCACACCAAGGTTATTCCCCACGGGACTGGAAACAGAATCATTAAAAACAGTCCTTTGAGTTCTGTCAGACAAATAGCTTTCAAACCATCTGTATGCAGTACTCGAAATTCCAAAGCGCTTAAATGCTTTCAACACGTGGGCCTAGAAATTGTTTCAAAAGCGCGATTCAGATCCAAAAAACAGCAAAAATTGTTTGTTTGCTCTCTAAGTTATCTTTCCATTTTGCTAATACTAAATTTAACGCGGTTTCACAAGAATGGCCTTCCCGGTAGCCAGATTGTTCCGAAATCAACAAAGAGTTACTATTCAAATATTGTGACAACTGGCCTTTCACAACAAGGTCTAAAATTTTCTCTAATGTGTGCAACATGTTGATAGGACGAAACTCTTCGGCTTTAATCGTCCCAGCAACCTTTTGAATCGGAACAACCAACGATTCTTCCACACTTTAGGCACGTGCCCAGTTTGCAATGATTCATTAATATGGTCCAGTAAAGTGTGACCAATGACATGAAATCAATCTTGAATAACTCTAGCATTAACATTATCTACTCCAGCCGTTTTTCCTAAGGAAAAGCAAATATTTCTAAGTTCATCTATTGTGATCGGATGAAAACTTTCAAATCTGCAATTAATGTTAACTGGATGGTTTAATTCATCAGGTTCATCGACCAATTCAATTGATTGGTTGATCAATGAAACGCTATTGACAAAACCATACTGAAGTTCTTAACGAACGGCTCGTAGTAATTTACGATTCCGACGAATGACCGAACCTCATCCTTGCTCTTCGGCCTTGGCATTTCCTGGATTGTTGCACCTTCTTCCGGATTTTATGAATACCGTCCTTATTGATTGAATATCCACAGTACTCAATCTTGTCCGCGAAGAACTCGCACTTGTCCTTGTTCATCCGTATTTCGTATTCGTTCACTTGGCGAAGTACTTCCTCAAGTCAATGCAAGTGAACTTCGTCGTTCTCACCCGTGATCTTTATGTCGTCCAAGAAAACGCTCGCTCCTACTTTTCCTTAAAGTATGGCTTCCATTTGTCGCTGCCATATCGCAGGAGCCAATGCAACACCGTAAATAAGCCGATTCGGACGATAAAGACCACGATGTGTAGACAGCGTAAGGATTTCACGATCCTCCGGAGCGACTTCCAGTTGCGGGTACGCGTGGACGAGTTAGGATTTTCACGTCTTTTTCAATGCGTGACATTTTGAAAACGAAGAATTTAAACCGTGCAAACAAGAAAACAATCGAAAGATGACTGTCAAACGCACAGCATGCTATGATGAACACATTAAAACCTTCACAAATACAGGCGTACTACGAAAATGTACGTGGATAGCTTATTTTCGATACATTCCTTATCAACATTGTTTTCAATGGGATCTGGTGCTTTTTTCTATATAAAAAAATTGCATTACCATATAAAACATGCACCAATCAAAAATTATAAAAAATACCACGTGGTTTTCTTTTTAACCCCACCCCTCTACGTGGTCTTTCGTGGTCTTTTTCTAGACACCCCCTCCCACTCCCATCCTATATGACCACGTGATTTATTATTGTTCTTATTGCACCTGCACAATTGTTAATAGAAAGTTTTTGATGCCAATACCATTGTATATTGTGTGACAAGCACAATTACACTGACTGCCGTGGGAACTCGAGAAAACTTCCAATCCGTAAGATATCTTCATCCAGATTGGGAATCAAACTCCCTGGAATTGAACTCCGGATAGTTAGATCCATGAATTACCGCTCAAACACAATGATAACGGAAACGGAATGGAAAACGGCAATTTTGACAGTTTCTGCAAATGACTTCGATATGTCCAATTAGAATCGGCTTGGATCTAGCCTGTTTTCTTTCCGACAAGCAGGCATACTCAGATCGGGCTTTGTCGTTTGCCGTTTATAAACGGCCCCCACTGTAGGTTGAACTTTGACAACTTTGACATTTGGACAACAATTTATTGTTATCGCGAAAATGAGGTAATTGTTCCCCTATTGACGAAGGTTGAAAAAAGAAGAAGACACCGAGTGGTGATATATCTGACAGCTCCCATGTTAAAGTATAGGACGAATATTTTATAATGCTTCTAAAAAAGTCAAACGAAATTCTAATTGAAAGCGGCTTGTTGCATGATGCAAGAAAAATCCAGAACTGTACAATAGGAGCATTGTTTTTATTTTATTTTTATTTTGCTGAAAATGTCTGTATCGAGTAGTTTTGGATTTTTCCTCCATCATACAACAAAACCGCTTTTATTAAAATTTCATTTAAATTTTTTAAAACCATTTGAAAATGTTCGTCCTATACTTTAACATGGGAGCTGTCAGATTTATCACCACTCGGTGTCTTCTTCTTTTTTTAACCTGGATTCGTCAATCGGCAAAGTTTATTGAGTGATCATATGGAAAAATAAAACGATAAAATTATATCAAATAATATAACAGCTGTTTTTTATGTTTTGTTGTATTAAACTATACTTTCAGTATATTAAGTTTTTAAGTTAGTCACATGAGAAATAAGATATCAATTATCAAGCTCGTCCCTACCTCTTGTATTGCAAAGTTGTTCACACAAACTATCATCACCACTCCTACGATGTGTATGAAGCCTTGGCCGAAGAAAAAAGTAACAAACTGTAGCTTGCTGAAGGGCGTATCGGTGGAATCCTCGGTGAAAATCGTTTCCAAAATGTAGTACGCGTTGAAGACACTGATCAAGAAGGAAATCGTTACGATGGTTAACATTTGCACTTTGAAGTAATCCTCGACACAATCGCACGCATCGCAGATCTCGCTCTGAATACTGGCCACACGGTTGATCACATCCGGCATGTAGCGATTAGTATTGGAGAAAACTGATAATATTCCCAGCGGTTTTTGAATCCTAATAACTTCAACCGTTTCTTGTTTTCCGTCGTAAGAAAGGCGTCGCTTTTCCATGCTTATTTCCTGAAGAGATGTTAGGATTCTGTTCAACAGATAAAAGCGATGCTTGCTCTGATTGACCAGGCAAACGAAGAGAGAAACCACCATCGACATCATATTAAATGGCAGGAAAAATGCTACCCATGTTGGCACACAGATGAATACTCGAGAACTAGTTACGATTGAAACTGATATTACAATGTAGGTTATTTGAACGGTCATTTGAATGATGATTAATCCATAGTTGTAATAAAGAGTACTTTTGTAGTTTGTTTCGACGCCGATTTCCTTGAAATGCTGATCGGTTTTGGCCAAAGAGTGAAACGCGTTGATGAGCTTATGTCTCCGGAAGATACTATACGCGAATGTCATTATGAGCGCTACAATTCCGACCGCCACTTGCAAAGTGTCTCCCAGGGAACTTATTTCAGAATTGAAAAATTGTGCTGTTACGCTTTCTTGCTTGGACAGAGCAATCACATAGCACGTACAGAACGTAACGGCATGGATGAAGGAATTGACGTATCCAACTGTGGTACATTCTAGTGCACAATCGTGCCGCCGTCGGTTTGCAACGGTAAACGGAGTTAATCCTCCAAAAAAAGTCGACCTTAAAACGGGTGCTTGTGCAGCGTAGAAGTTTTTAGGGTGGATCAACTCCTGGAACCAGCCACAGGTAACCATCACTAATCGATTCTAATTTGTATTCGTAAAGACGAACTTGACTCGACAACCGTCACGGAAAAACTAACATTCAAACGGTGGTTTATTTCCAGTTTAGTTTTATTCCCTACCCATAATGTGTTTCTAATGATGGCAACATTCCGTAGAGAATGCGTAACGCTGATAAAATCGCCTAGAATTAAGTCGTCCTCTTCCATTCACGACCCGTTGATAGGATTCATTTGAAAGGGAGTTGACGTGTAAATGAAGAAAAAAATGTTTGCCTAGTAAATGGAACTGTACACAACGTGGTAATACATATCACTTTGCGATACGATCGGCTGGGAGGCATTCATTGCCGCTGAACAATCGTGTCCTTTTTAAGTACGAGCTTTGGCTTGTTTAGTAGGTGCGGAGCGGAGTGATTGTAATCAGGCAAGCGTGCTGCAAAGGTTATGAACCAGCTACGAGGAAATGGAAAATAAAATCAATGTCCAACAAGTTGCATATGAAAAGGCGCCCTTCAGTACTTGATGTTATTGGAGAACTTGCGTGAACAGAGATACTCGATATTTTGACGTGCACGACAAATCAATTCAATGGCAATCATAGTTTATTTGAAAGAAATGTGCTATAATAAAGATTTTCATCTCTAACATTTAAAGCAGAAAATATGGCTGAGATGACGATGTCACAGGATACCATTTATTTTTGGAAAATCGCTTATTACTTAGCCGTACTTAGCACATAGCTTTTCATAAGATGATATATTATAAATTCATGTTCTGCAGAAATTTCTCCCTCAAATGTGTTATATTTGTTATCACTGAAGGGCGTAGAGTGACAAATCATTTCGGGAGGCTGATAGATTAAAAAAAGGTATACAACTACGACAATCAGATCTGAATGCAACGATAGTTTTCAGTTGAGTAAATTATTGAACCACTTTTCTTCATAAGCTTTTTATATGATCATAATGTAATAAATTTATGAAACGTTTTAAGCGGAAAACATTTGTGCAGATTAGTAGTGAATTCTTTGTTCTACGCCTGTACACGTTAACATTTCGAGGACTCGGGTTCGAGGACTTGTTCACAAATTGTTTACCTTGAACTATGATTCCACAATAAATATCATTCAATATGCATGATCGGTGCCTGATGATGATGATGGCAAAGAAAATAATGTTATCATATTCATTTCGATCAACTTGGGCATAATCACACAAACACATGGTAGCTGATAGAAGATCTTGATAACTTAATGTTTCCGACGCTTCTCGTCTGATATTGTATACGTTTGTTAGGGGAAAGATGGTAGATTTTTCACATAGGTATGTTATGATAACTTTAAATTTATATACTTCATCAACAGAAAATTTTGATCACATAAGGTCGAAACAGTTATAGTGTTGTCAAAACTTCAGCCAAATATACTGAGCAAAATTTTGCTCGGCTTTTTTTTGCTACTGAGTGTACATATTTCTCAAAATCGTGAATAATTACTATTACAAATGAATCTTTCCAAGACAATGCCTTGAAGTTTTCTATCATATATGGACTCAAATGAACACAGTACAATATCCCACATAATAAGTGAACAACTCCTTTATGAGAAATATCAATAAAAAAAACCCCTTGCGGTTGCTACTATTTTTTATAACGTTTGTCGGAAATGTTGCCATCGACTGATGCAAGTGTAATATAATAATTCTGACAAATGAAACAAGTTGGAATGAAGGTGTTCGAAGTGAGTTATAATTACAATGTTTTTAGGGGTGACTGTTACTTTCGTCAGTCTGAAAAGAAGTCAAAAGGGGGTGTACTAATTGCCATTACCACGAATTTCACTACAGAAACATAAGGATTTCGAACATGTTGGGATAAATGTGTATGAGTCGTATTTTGGGTAAAAGTGCAACATACGTATTTTCCTCTGCTGCTTTCCAGACACAGAAAATGAAAGTTTCTTACTTTCAGTCGTTGGCGAAAATGAAACACTGCAATTTATATTTAGCAAAACTGCTAATTTAGGGCTCAATCAAACCAATCATGTAAATAATCAGTAAAATTACTATTTGGATTTTTTTTATATTGACAAATACTCAAGAAGACTTCTGTGTGACTGAATCTCTTACTTCATTATGGAAAAACGACGCATTTCATACAGGAACTGAGTTTTCTTTATTTATACACCAATACCAAAATCCCGACAACAACGAATATGAATAAGTCTTTCAATACTACTGGCAAAATAAGACTCTATAAGGCATAGGCTGAGTAGTATTAATTGGCAAACGAATTTTAGAAACGAGGAAAATATCGAATCTTCTGTTGATACATTTAAAAAAATGTTATTCGAAGTTATAGTTGAACATGTACCATTGAACAGAATACCAATGTACCATTGAAAAGAATAAGGAGACAAATTTGTCAAACAAACCAGTTTGGTATAATGAACTAATAAACAGGCTGTAATAAACTAAATAACAAGCCTGTTGTGGTGGCGGATTCGTCCGTGCCTCGACCTACCCCGCAGTGGGATGTTAGGCAAAGGGTAACGTCCTTGGTTCGAGTACTACTTTATCTATGCCTTTTGCTCAATTTTCAATACTTCTATTCTATTTCCTACCTACCGTAAACTGACGGAACTTTCAACACTTTCTCTTCATATCTTTCATTCTAGCAAACGATCTAGCAACACAACACCCGAGCAAAGGATAATACCAATTTGATAACAAATTCTAATACCAGGTTATCACTTTTTGATCACTGAATATGTTATCATTCAGGCTGAATAAACAGCCAAAATAACAGAATGAATAACAAAAAAATAATCGTTCAATATCATAATTATAACTTACTTTGTTATCACTGCGAAAACCTTGATAACAAATCCTGTATTGTAAGCAAATTTATTGAAAAAGTTTCAAATTATATTATCAATTTTAAATCAAATTCTCATGCTAATAACTGAAATAAAAAGTTTGATTAAGAGCAAATATTTTTGTTCAAATATGCTGGAGATATTTATAGTTTTACAATTCAACATATAACGTTCATAAAATATAGTGTGTTAAAATTGATAACATATGATAACAAAATTTGCCAATGGTGATACTTAAATTTGTTATGCGATAACAGTGGAAATCAAAACGATAACTGGGATAACAGAACTTGTTACTTATATCATATCAGCTTGTCTTTTTCCTTTGCTAGGGCATCCACTCTTGGTGCCTCATGGTGATGAGCAAACATCTTCTTTTACATCATAATCGTTGCTCCACGCACGGAGAAAACAAAAACTTAACAATTAGAGTACACATAAAGTATGCAAAAGAAATAGTAGCAACGAGAATTTGGTAAACTATTTGAATATTTTCGACCAGCTAAATCAAGCCTTTGATGAGTACAACTAAAAACCCGGGTTAGAGATAAAATCCAGTCAAAAAAATCTTAAACTATGTTGAAACTAAATTGAAATCTGGCAATTTTTTATCAAAACTGTATTTTGTCGAAAAAATGGGGTCTTCCTTGCCAGAAATTTGCAATCTATTTGGAACCTTCTTCCAAGATATGTATACTCCATTTATTGAAGCAGATTGTGATAGTAAATATATCTGTTTTTTTTTACAGAATTCACAAGAGATATAAGTGTAAACAATATAAATGGACATGACATAAGGGAAGCATTGAAAAAATTAGATGTCTCCAAAGGATGTGGGCCCGATGGGATTCCTCCCATTTTTCTGAAAAGCTTACCTTCGGAGCTTACGACTCCCTTGTTTTGGCTTTTCAATATGTCGATCCAATCTTGCCTTTTGCCCAACTTGTGGAATAGTTCCTATCAAGTTCCTTTTTTGTTAAATATGGCAAAAAATCTGAGCTAGCAATCAAAGGAGGGGTAATATTACACGTCTGTAAAATATCATTATTTTTGTGTGTCCCCTTTCCCGTAAGACGTAGTCTACGTCAGTAACCATGTACACTGCAATTGGGATTTGTCATAAATGTGTGCTGATTTTTGACCGAGGACTACTTCTTAGATTTCTATACTTGGGTACCGTCACGAAAAGTGGTCAGATTATGAGCTTTAATATCTCAGTCGTTTCTGCAAAAAAATCTATTTTTTTATTATTATATTGCTACGTATTTCTACGTCACCTTTGTTGGAATAATAAACCTACCTACATACGAATACACCTCTGTACACGCTATTTCTAAACAACCCAAATTTGAGTACGATTGACTTAAATTCGTCGGAAGTATGGCTACCCAAAAGTGAGTAAAGATGGTTAGGAGTAACACGTTGACAATTAGTAAACATCAATCGGATTCAAGCCGATGTTGACTGTTTGTCATCTTACCACTACGAACTAACTTTACATGCTTTTGAGTAGACATACTTCCGACGAGCAAGCAATCGAGATTGTCGGATTGGAAATCGTTTCCCGTTTATTTTCGGCGCGATTCGCGGAGTTCATTTGTTTCTGTGAACGAAGGAGGAGGAAAACGTAATGGCGGACACGTCAAAATTTACCCTCCCGGAGTTGAATAACCAGAATTGTCAATTCTGGTCCTCATCCGGGAGGAGTTATGGGATGTAGTGTCTGGCACAAAACCGCTGCAGCTGCGTGGGCAAAAAGTAATACGAAGGCCCGTGTACCTGTGCAACAGACGACTGGAAGACGCCTCAAAGGTTACCATGATAAGGCATCGGAAGTCTATTTGCTGAAGAAGCCGACTCATTTGCAGTTTTTCGAAGGAGGAGATATGGAGGAGCATCCGCAGGAATTTATCGATTTACTGTAGAAAATTGCTTATGGGGGAAATCCAATCCCCAGTAAGTGGCAAGTTGCAATGTTGTTGTGTTAATTGCCAGAATCTTTCGATCCGTTGACGACGGCTCTAGAACAGCGGCCGAAGGAGGAATTGACGTTACCCTTGGTGAAGTCTAAGCTATTGGTGGAAGTGGAAAAACGATGCGAAAGTACGGAAGGTGCTGCTGTTGTTGGTGAAAACTCGTGTGTGTATTAAACCAGGACATTTTAAGCCGTTTACCGAGCATTTCAGAAAGAATGCGCTTCTGGAACTCCAAAGAAACCCGAAGCAAACCATACTCCTAAGGACGATAAAGCGAAACATGTTCGAAGTCTGGTTTGTTGACAGCGGTTCATCACGGCACATTCCAGAAAATCGCAAATTCTTCAAGATGCTGAAGTCAACGTCTGGATTGAGAGAAATGCTTGCGGATGGTGAAAAAGCAGAAGTAGCTGGTATCGGGACTGGAACAATCGTTGGCGTGAAAGGTGATAGCAGTCCAATTGGCATTGTTTTGTCCGATGTGTTGTTCGTCCCCAAGTTGGCAAGTGGGCTGGTATCAGTGAGAGCGTTAGCGAGTAAGGCATTCCAGGTAGTATTCGTTGACAAGGGATGTGAGGTGCGCAATGCGAGAGGAGAAATTACAGCGGTTGCTGATCGATATGACAGTCTGTATGAGTTGCGCAGCCCCGCGCAAGCAATGATCAGTGTTCAACCATCACATACTTTGGATTGTCAGCATGGGCAAAAATATTGTCAGGCTAGGACATCGTGACCTAGAAGTTGTCAAGGAAATGTTTACAAAAGGACTAGTTGAAGGGATACAGTTAGTGGATTGTGGAATCCTAAACACATGCCAGTGTGGCCTAGAGGGTAAAATGGTGTGAGCTTCGTTTCCGAAAAAATGTGAACAGTGGTGCTAAAGAGATGCTGGATTTAGTTCACACGGATGTCAGTGGTCCAATGACCCTTAGTGGAAATCAGTATTTTTTTATCGTTTATTGACGATTACACTCGCATGGCATCTGTGTTCTCTTGCGACGCAAGTCGGATGTTGCTGAGATGATACGGGAGTTCAAGGAATTTAGCAAGACACAGGTAGGAAAAACTCCACGTATTTTGCAATCTGATGGCGGTGGCGAATACACCGGAACCACCTCCAGAAGATCCTGAAAAGTGAAAGTATCATCAGCCAGCTCACAGCTGCGTATTTCCTCCAGCAGAACGGGATAGCGGAAAGGCGCAACCGTTACCTCAAGGAGATGGCTCTATGCATGCTAGTGGAAGCGGGTATAGAGCAAAAGTACTGCGATGTTGACTGCGGTGTACATCCAGAACATTGTATCACCGAGGGTGATTGGAATGACCCCGTTTGAAGAGTGGTATGACAGGAAGCCATCGATTCAGCATTTTAGGATTTTTTACAGTGAAGTTTGGGTACGGATTCCAGCAGAAAAACGGAGGAAGTAGGACGTCAATGCACGCAAGCTTGTATTCGAGTGGTATTCTTACCTGCACAAAGTCTACGGCTTTCTCGACGCAGACACGAAACACATTGTTACAAGTCGGGACGTGAAGTTTGTAGAAGGTGTTTCGATGGTGCAACCAAAGAAGAATGCTGTGCAACCGAGGAGAAATGCAGAATCGAATGCCAAGATGGAGAACTTCGAGGTGGAGTTGGACCCACTTCTCAAGCCCAATGAAGTTACAAAGGACCAGGAGGAGCAGGAGCCGCACGACTCTGATTCGACCGAAGATTACGCTAGTAGTGAGGAGCCACCGGATCCGAACGAAATGCAGAACAAATGATTCCCAAACGTAAAACTAGATTTATTCTTCCAGCTAAGTTACATAACTACGTTCTTGGAACGGCTGTTTGAGAGAACGATGATTCGACGACCTACGAAGAAGCAACTACCTGCGACGAAAAGGCTAAGTGGATTGATGTTATTAACGCTATTAACGCTATTATTATTAAATTAAGTTGAAGTTAAAGATAAATGCATGATATGCATATTATTTAGTAAGGGGTATGTTAAATATAAAACATAGAAAATATGAAAGAATTATTATCATCTACCTTCAGTTAGACGTTTTTTTTAAAATAAATAAAAGTATTCAACAAGAAAATTCGGTCCAGAAACAAAAATAGGTAGCTCCTCGTTTAGAACCTTTACTTTTTTTTCCACCACCTTCATCACCGGAAACATTTCACTACGTTTCGAAACAGCAATTGAGATTCTGAAAGAGCAAAAAATGTCGGTAGGAAAACTGTGGGTTAGAAGGACATGTGGTAATTTTAACATTGATCAATTCAATTGCACATATGAAGAACTGTCAAACGATGGAATTGCAACCAAAAACTTTTGTTCATAACTGATATTGGAAGCTAATGTAATTTTTGTATCGATGATGTTAAGGAATTTGAATGGTTTGATTTCAACATTCAATACTGAACATATTTCGATAAATTAACATTAAATCTACTTCTAGGATGACAAACCAACAGGTAAACAAATTGCCAATCTGCCGTAAAGATTGTTTTGGATTGTATAGATAATATTAATCAAATAAACGTATAGTTGGGAAAAATGTTGCATATCTGTAATTCAACCATCTCAAGATTACCAAAAAGTTTCAACGGCCGGTTGACTTTGGATCAAAAGCGCAGAGCAGGATAGAAACCGGGAGCAGCGTTCAGGAAGGCGGAGGGAAAGGTTAAGGGTAATCTAACCCGAAGTTCAAAGATTTCAACATGTGATGCCATAAAAGGTCAGCGTTTCGCAAAGTTACGTCCAGAAGGTCCAGACAAGAGCTGGATTACGTGCATACAAGGTTCTAAACTTCCAAACCACGATGGACGGCGGTAAACTGTTGCCATGACCCGTGCTAGGAATCAGTATACCGAGATGTTGGCCAGATACAGTTCCTGTGTGATGTATGACGAAACATGTGTCAAAGCTGACCTCCACAGATGCCAGGACAGAAGTTTTTTTTAAAGAAAAAACTCAAAATGGATGTCCGACATATCGAAATGCATCGAACATGCATCGAAACACCTAATTTGGCAGGCTATCTGCACCGGTGGAGAGCGAAGTGAAATTTCCGTCACAACAGTCACCATAAAGAGTGAAATTTACAAGACTGAATACCTTCAAAAACGTATTTTGGCCCTTTTGGAGCAGCACAATGAAAACTCACTATTTTGGACGGATTTAACTTCAATCCACTATTCAATAAGCGTGTGGGATTGAAACTTTGTCCCCAAGGAGATGAATTCGGTGAACTGCCCTGAACAACGGTCAATCGAATGCCCAGAATGATCTAGAATAATATAAAGGATGCAAATTACATGCGTAGGAAGTGGATAACAATGAGAAAATGGTACCGAATACAACTGTACGAACTCTTATGGATGGCACTCCCAGAAGTAAAAACTGCGCGTTTTCTAGGAGGAAAGTTCTTGACGCATGGCTCAAAGATTAAAGAGGTGTTGGGTTATCGGATAAATTTCATCAAAGCTCTGGCATCAAAGGCTAGCCGATCTTCGCTATGGAAAATTTACAATGTGGTGTGTATATCAAAGCTTATGTACGGTGAACTGTTTGGACACACAATGCCAATATTCAATGACCTGCTAAGATTATCTTCGGGAGGCTTCAGATCCTCTCCCACCTGCAGCCTTGCAGTAGAAGCAGGAGAGTTTCCGCTAGATTTACGCATCACCAAAATACTTGTCCATAAATACTGTCGACTAGCAGAAAAATCGATTCATGACTATCCTTACCTCCGTAAAGCTGCTAACGCTGCACTCCTAGAGGCTACTGGAATAACTATTCCTAACATCTCAAAGCTCCAACGTGTTGGTTACCGCCCATGGAACTCTTCCCGAATCAAAATAGATTGGACCATTAAGAAGGCCTTCAAGAAGGGAAATAGTATAACCGTAATAAGGATCATTACTCAAGAGCGTCTCAAAACAAAATACCAAAATCATAGGAAGATCTCCACCTACGGATCAACATCTATTCTCAATCTATTAGTCGAAAGGAGTTTATAACCCAATAACAATGCTCCATCTACACTGCAGAAGCGGCTACTCTAGTAGCTGCAGCACGATACGCCAAAAAAAAACCAACAGTCATCATCTCAGACTCAGCCAGTTGCATTTCTGCCAATGAAAAAGGGGAATCCAAAAACCCTTTCTTGCAAGAAAGTATAGCAACCCAAAAGGATATTGTAGTCTGCTGGGTAACGAGCCACTCTGGAATTACCGGGAACAAAGAAGACGATCAAGCAGCTGATAGAGGTCGAACCGCTAGACTATTCTGCCGCACTGTTCCCTCTTCCGATGCGATACTACGGTCCAAAACGCTAATACGTGAAAAATTAAAAAAAAAACCTGGGATACCCATCGACCAACTTTCTTACAAACCTGCAAAGCATCGACCGAGAAATGGATTGACAGACCTGATTGACGTAAACAACGCATTTTAACGCGACTATGAATTGGCCATACTTTGATGACGAAAAAACACCTCTTTGATAAAACGAGCTCAGCTAGCTGCGACATTTGTAACGTGGAGCTTACAATTGAACATGTTATTCTTAATTGTAGGAAATACGAGAACGTTAGGGAAAGAATAGGTCTAAGTAACAACATACAAATTTAGCTAGACAACATTTATTAGAGATTGTAAATTAGAAGAAATTTGAGGTGCTATAATAATGAACAACGAACATATTATCTAACAGAGGTAAATGAACTCTTGGTTTGAAACCTCTCAAATAAATAAAAAAAATAAGGATGGCATGAAAATGTCGAGAATTTTACCAAACACCCTTCACTGACGGATTCAATGTTTATTAGCTAAGCTTTAGACATGTATAAAACTGCCCAGCATTTTATTTGGTTTTAATCCGATAAATACATGAGATTTTATAGGGAAATATCCGTGTAGATATAATTTCGTTCTTGCCTTTTATTTCCGTTTGAATAAGTACGTCGTTTTCAGTACTGAATACAAACAATCCTTCTTAAATAGCTTTTTTTTTTATTAAAGTGAAATATTATGCCTTCTCATGATTTTTTGTCAAAGGTCAAATTCTTCACCACACCAATGGAAAGAGTGCGAGGAATGCGAGACCAAGCATTCGACCAGTAGTGAAAGTATCACGTATTCTGCTCATTTATTTAACTGCAACGTCGTAGAACGTTTATATCAAGGCACTAACATCAGATATGATACTGGCGGGATATGTTATTGCATCATTATCGAATGTTTAGATCTTGGTAATCATCTAACTGTTCAAAATAAAACTCATAACCATAGAAAAGTGTTACTTAAGACTTACGATGACAAGCATGTATATTAAACAGACAGAAAGAAACATTGAATTTTCTACGTTATCTAATGTACATAAAGGAAATGCTAGATTTACCAGAAATTTATGGGATATTTCATGCAAATTTAAGCCAGATAACGCTAGGATCTAGCGTTTTGTATGAATTGTTGTATGGAGCATGCAAGATTTCAAACAATTTCGCTGTTTATGCTTCCTTTGGCTGAAAATTAAACGAGGGGAAATTTTACGCACCTATTAAAATTCATTAATTTTTCTGTGTAGAATTTAAGGAAAATTTGTTTCATTGAATTGTCACTTGTAGTTGTTTTTTCAATGCCGTCCATTTTTTACATGCATTTGTTACAACTGTGTAAATAATAACTTTGTAAATAAATTGAGGATGGAGACTATAAAACAAGCTGAAAATACCTAAATTAATAAGAAAACATACCTCTCGTACTGCCAAACTGCTGATGAAGACTATTTTCATTACTGCAATGACGTGGATAAATCCTTGATAACAGAAGAACGTGAAAAACTGCAACTTGCTGAATAAAGAATTGGTGGCGCGATCGGTGAAAATCGTCTCCAAAATGTAATACAAGTCAAAAACAGAAATCAGGAACGAAATGGCTATTATCGTTAACATTTGCACTTTGAAATAATCTTCAACACAATCGCAGGCATCACAAATCTCGCTATGAATGCTAGCAACTCGGTTTACGATGTCTGTCGCACTACGATGCATATTGGGGAAAATCGATGATACCCAGAATGGTTTGGAATATGTTCCAACTTCAATGACATCTTTCTTACCGCTGTACAACAGGAGGTGCTTTTCAATTTTCTTGTCGTGCAGGGCTACGAGGATCTTGTTCAAAAGATGAAAGCGATACTTGCTTTGATTGATCAGAGACACGAACAAAATTATTATCATTGACATCATCATAAATGGTAACAAGAAAGACACCCACACTGTTGCGCATATTATCACACCAGAATTGAGAACTATTGCTATAGATGTAGCACAGTAAGACAACTGGATTAAACATTGAACTACCACAATCGCGCAGTTCTGGAGAAAACTGCTTTTATAACTGATTGGTGCGCCAATCTCCTCGAAGAACCGGTCAGTTTTGGCCAAACTATGATAAGCATCGATGAGTTTCTGTCGCTGGAAAATGCTGTAGAAAAATGTCATTATCAGTGCTCCGATTCCAGTTACAGCCTGAAGAACATTTCCAAGATTGCTTATCTCAGAATTAACCAAATATCCAGTAACACTTTTCTGCTTGGAAATTGCAATTATGTAGCACATGATGAAAACTACGGTATGTAAAAAGGAATTTATGAAGCCGAATGTGGTGCTTTGCAATACCACTCCATTCTGATGTTTTACAAGTGAGAACGGAGTTATTCCACCAAAAAACGTTACTTTTATAATCGGACGCTGAGCTTCAAGAAAGTTCTTGGGTCGCATGAGATTTCGAATCCATCCAAAAGCCGCCATTGTCATATGACAACTAGTTAGTTTAGGTTGATTTTTCGAAGGACACAGACGGACTACCGTCCGAAAGTTGATTGTTGTATGGTTATATAAATATTTTCATATGATTTCATAAGAACGTAATAACATCGGATAGATTTAAATATGTATACCATGTAAACAGATGGATATCATCAAGTCCCGCGTCAAGCAAGAGGGTGCGTTAAATCCATACCATATGAATGACAATGCAAGCACACGTGAGGTCCTTAACATTATAGACATACACCCTTAAGGCCCACGCACATAGCATCCGTTGATTCAACCGTTGCGGCGATTCTTTTAGTTGAACAATAGATTCGGCTGTCGCGGCATTAAATTACTAACGAATACACTATGCGTGGTTTCGTGTATGCCTCGCTGTTACTGACCGAGGTGATTACCATGTTGCATAGTGAGAGGCGAAACAATTCACAGTACATATATGTGTATAATCACGTATCTCTGAACATGAGTCATTATTATACGGCATATGGTACAGACCAAATAAATCTATTGTTCCTATGATCTACTTGATAACTCGATTGCTCAAATATTTTTGTTTTCCTGAATGCCACGGTCATTTCATCAAATCATACACGTGCAATCTTGTTACTGTAGTGCTGTAGTGCTTGGTTGAGATATACATACATGAAACATAATGATGATGAAACTGAAGATGGTTATCATAGTTCCACCAGTCAACATTATTAATGAAGGATAGGAGGGAGTTCAATGGGTTAAGTTTCATATTAGTTGGAAGCTATTTTCCGTGAAAATGTTTAGGGGATACCGGGACAAAATGGCCACTCGGGGAAAGTTGGCAATCCTCCGGATTATTGAAATCTCTCAAAAACTCTCGAAAAAAAAACTGCACTTTTGTTTATAACATTATCGCTGATGTAATCATAATTCAATGTGTCTATTAATTAAACATCAACAACTTTAGCAAGAACAAAATGTGAGTTTGGCGGCGCGACATATTTGCAATTCAACCGTCTCAAGCGTACTAAAAAGGTTAAACGACCGATTAACTTAAGATCACCAAGCACGTAGCAGGAAGGAAACTAGGAACAGTATGTAGGAAGACGGACGGAGGGAAAGATTAAAGGTAATTTCTCCTGAAATCCCAACATTTCAAAATATTATGTTACCCCAGGGCGACGTTTCGCAAATATATGCCATGAACGCGGAGGCAAGCGCTGAATTACATGCATACAAGGCGGGAAACTGTTGCCAAGACCCGTGCTAGGAAGCTGTACTAGGAAATGTCGACAAGATACAGTTGCTGTGTGCTGGATGACCTTAAAACTGACCTTCGATAAATGCCAGGGTAGAAGTTGTACATAGAAAAAGATAAATTCTAACTGGATGATTGCTTCAAGTAGAAGAAGTTGTCAATATTCACACCGAAATACCTGGTTTGTTTGGCTATCTGCACATGTGAAAAACGAAGTGAAATTTTCGTCCCTACGTTTATCTTGCAATTTTTAAGATAGATCATGAGCCGAGGTACATACAGACACAAAGGTAGTTGAATTTTTCCAAAGGGCCTGTTCATAAACCACGTAGATTCATGTTTGAAAATCTCAGGTCTTTCTGCCCCTCGTAGACTTTTCTCCATATTTTTTTTTTCGGAATTTAGTATAACGTTTTTGTAAAAACAAAGGACTTTTTTTTTCAGATGGTGATGAAAAAAAAAGCTTCATGCAGTTAACCGAAACATTCGCCATGGCGGACGAAACATGCGTGTAGGCATGTTTTTGAGTTCTTTCTTCGTTTTATTTATCAATTCCTCCTCAGTTTTCGCGACAATATTGTTGGAGTAGATCTTATGCTTCAGGTTGGCCCAGAAATTCTCGATGGGATGCAACTGGGGGACATTGGGCGGGTTCACCGACATGGGTACCACATCGATATTCAGCCGCTCCATCTCCTCCAACGATCGCTTCGAGTAGCGGGCCGACGCAAGATCCGGCCAGAACACCGCGTCTTCGCCCTTATGTTATTTCTTGATGAACGACGCAACTTCCGGCAGGCATTTCGTACTATAAATTTCCCCGTTCACGGCCAGTCCGGAGCGAAAGAAGCCACTGTCACAGTCAGTCACAGCAGCACACAGTGGAACGAACCTATGAAAATCACGCGTTTTTTTAATAGCGTGAAAATGTGCAATTTTACAAGGGTAGGGTCTCTGGAGAAGTTTATTATCATAAAATAGGCTATCTTTTTGTACCATTAGAGTGATGATGTATCCACGTGTTAGGCTGATCCAAAATTTATTTTTTCAGATTGTGCACAAAAAAAGTTTTTGTTTTCACAAAAGTTGTAAAACACACTAAAATAAACAACTTTGTCGAAGACAGCAACTCGCTATCTCTAAACGTTGACGAAACATGATGCATTATTTATGAAAAGCCCTTAAAAATCAAAAATGGTTAATAATTTTGTAAGCAATCATTATAAGGCTTTTATATATTCTACAAAGTTACTAACTTTAGTAAAACGCATATTTTTGTTGAAGATTGTGTAGCGCTATGATGTATATTAGCAAAGTTATTGAAGATTTTAGGTAAAATTTAGTCACTTTTTCAATAACTTTAACTTAAATTGAGGCAAGTTGTGGCAGATCAAACATCTCTCGAGTGATTATACTTACTTTCAGCTACAAAATCCATAAACTTTTGTAAGGAGATATTCGGAGGAACTGTGAGATCGGAGTTACAACAAATGTCACCATTGGTGATTAATAATTTATTATGGAATCAACGAAACGATAATACACCAGTGGTCAGAGATGATGTCAGTGTAGTGGTAAAGTTGCGTGTCTCACGAATAACATTTGGTGCTGGTTTCAAAATGTACACACATTAACACAACATACGTCACAGTTGCAATGATTGAACAGCGTAGGCAACATTTTCTGTTTGAATATGAGAAATCGATTAAAAGTCAACCAGGATGATTTGGTTAAGCTTAGGTAGTAGGCGGTGCTTTTGGTTATCAGTGTTATGAAGTGAACGGTTGATATTTTATCCAAGAAATTCTAAAATTATAAATGGAGTCCGAAAATTATTATTCTTCCTCAGGTAAGTACACAGCTTGGCTTGGAGAGACAAACGATCGCTGTTTCTGATTTGGAAGGAGACTGAGGGCAACTCAATAGAAAAATGCGACGCTGTTGTTCAGAAAATTATTTGTTTATATAACATTGATTTTATGCCAGACATTCGATCAGAAATCTCACAAATTGTGATACAGCTGTGCAAATATTTCGAAAAACTTTGGTTGAGACATAATCGAACGTTGACGCGTGTGTTTGATAAGCATGCTGAATATTTTGATCAGCTGTTTCAACTGCCTGATGGGCATCTTTCAAAATTGCCATCTACATCCAAAGGGAATAAGCGTGGTCGGAGAGCAAAACCATTTGACGAGTGTTCAGAAAGCGTTAAAAGGCAAAAAGTTTCTGACTTGCTGGACAATTATGAAGCAAGTGAGCTGTGTTACGCTGTCTTCGTGGTTGTAACAGAAAATATGAAGCTGCGGTGGTTCGAGAGGCAACGTGCACTACTCCTTCTCGAGCGCAGAAAATAGTTTCTATTCTCAAGGAAGCAGAACAGCCCAAAATTGTTCCTTACTCGGCAGATGAAGCACTTGCAATGATTGTAGACGTAAACATGACTAAATCACAGTACAACAAAGTCAGAAAAGGTTCTGTAGCAAGAAATGCTGACTTGTATCCAAGTTACTGCATAGTTCAGAAAGCTAAACAAAATTGCTACCCGTGTAGCAGCGGAATTTCAGTAACCGAAACATCGATCGAAGTGAAGCTTCAGAATCTATTAGATCACACAGCTACGAGAATTATTATTGCGAATCAAGATAAACTAGGCAGTTTTTCTCATACCGAGTTACTCAACGTTACGATGACAGTCAAATGGGGATTCGATAGAGCAGTCAAATCGAGGCAGCATTCCGACATAGTCCAAGCAGCGATATTTAGCTTGAACTGGTCGTAATGTATGGTCATCCACGATATGAAGACTGCATATCGATCTATCGGTATGACGTAACAATGCCATTAGTTCGGTATCATCATGTATCAAGTCGTGATGGAAAGTCTTCATCGTTTCAGAATCCTCGATGTCAGTCTTGCAACGCCCTCCGAAATGAACGATTTTGATATGGTCAGAAAACGGACAGAGAATACAGATGTATTTAAATTTGGTTTACACGCGTGGATAAGATTCTATGAATATTTTCTTCATTTATCTTATCGCTTGGAAGTGAAAAAATGGCGAGCTAGTGGAAACGATCACGCAAAGATGGTGCAAAGAAAAAAGAGTATACAAGAACGCTTTCGGATTGAAATAGGCTAATTGTAGACAAACCTCGCTCTGGTGGAGCTGGAACTTCTAACGACGGAAATAGTGCACGTCGATTCTTCCAAAATTGGGAAATGTCAGCGTCAATAACAGGATTGAACAGTAATTTATTGTACAGATGCAAATCAATTCTGGAAGCACTTGCTTCGGGATTAGAGATTGACACTATCAAGTTCGAAGAGTATTGCTACGAAACAGCGGAAAAATTGATTGAAGAGTATCCATGGAATTACCTACCAGTAACAGTTCATAAAATTTTGCTGCATGGATCCCAAATTAGTTCATCGTTTCTAGTTCCAATCGGACAATTGTCTGAAGATGCCCAGGAGAGTCGGAACAAAGATATCAAGCGCTATAGGTTAGATCATACTCGGAAGTTCTCCAGAACCGCAACGAACACAGATCTTTTAAATCGGCTGCTTGAATCATCGGACCCACTCATTTCCAGTCTTCGGGCACTTCCCAACAAAAAAGATATGCCATTCTCCGACGATACCAAAGCTCCTCTTGTTGAAGCAACTGAATAAAGTTCTGATCACAGCGATAAGATCGACAATGAAAGTGAAAACGATTTAACGTGCAGTGAAGGTGAAATGGTATGTACTAATGTTAATGCTAGTTAATTAAGTAGCCAAATTTTTATTTAATGCTTTTTTCAAGACTAAAGGCTGTTTAATTTTTTTCTTTCTGCAATTAAAATCATTTTAACACTCGTGTTATTCGTGAGACATGCAACTTTACCACTACACTGACATCATCTCTGACAACTGGTGTATTATCGTTTCGTTGATTCCATAATAAATTATTAATCACCAATGGTGACATTTGTTGTAACTCCGATCTCACAGTTCCTCCGAATATCTCCTTACAAAAGTTTATGGATTTTGTAGCTGAAAGTAAGTATAATCACTCGAGAGATGTTTGATCTGCCACAACTTGCCTCAATTTAAGTTAAAGTTATTGAAAAAGTGACTAAATTTTACCTAAAATCTTCAATAACTTTGCTAATATACATCATAGCGCTACACAATCTTCAACAAAAATATGCGTTTTACTAAAGTTAGTAACTTTGTTGAATATATAAAAGCCTTATAATGATTGCTTACAAAATTATTAACCATTTTTGATTTTTAAGGGCTTTTCATAAATAATGCATCATGTTTCGTCAACGTTTAAAGATAGCGAGTTGGACAAAGTCTTGGACAAAGTTGTTTGTTTTAGTGTGTTTTACAACTTTTTTGAAAACAAAAACTTTTTTTGTGCACAATCTGAAAAAATAAATTTTGGATCACCCTAATACGTGGATACATCATCACTCTAATGGTACAAAAAGATAGCCTATTTTATGATAATAAACTTCTCCAGAGACACTACCCTTGTAAAATTGCACATTTTCACGCTATTAAAAAAACGCGTGATTTTAATAGGTTCGTTCCACTGTGCAGCACCTTCTTGGGGAACTGTGCGTGTGAAATGAACTTTTCTTCGGCGTTCACTTCCTTCGTGGGGGAAATGAAATACGAAGTGCCCTGCCAGTCGTTGCCATCGAGGGTGAGAAAGGTCTCGTCGTCCATCACCACCGCCACGTCGCGATTCGCCGGGAAAATCGAGTTGACGATCTTACTCAGCCGCTGCCGCTACGTCATTGCCTAGAGCTCCGAACCAGTGGACGCAACTTCCGCTTCCTTACATGTATGTTTATGTTCACTAGGTACTTTTTCACTGTTTGGCCGGTTGAACCGACCAACAGCGATGTGCACAGCCACAGGGAAAAGTGGCTCCCTCGGTCTTTCTCTTCAGCATCCTTTTGAGCTTCTTGTCGCTCAGGGTCGTCGGCCGTCCGGAACCGGGGTTTCTTTCGATGCTCTGATTGTTGTCTAATAGTGCCAAGATGTTGTAGATGCTGGAACGAGTGTATCCGGCGTTCACAAAGTGCCGCACGATGTCGGTTTTCGACGCTGCAGGGTACCTCTTTTTGAACGCACACACATTCTGAACGGAGCGTGTGCTGTCACCGTCGGTTTATTGACCAACACGGTTGTCCATTTTTATTATTGCATAGGTTAAAGCGTAAACTCAAAAAAAAAAAACCGTAGTAGAAATTATCATTTCGAGGTTTAAATTAAGTGCAAACACAAACAATTTTCAACTGACTATAAATGCGTTTGATTTTGCCATATTTGCGATTAGATCATTCATGGTGGGGTTGATATCAGCATGAGGTCTGTCAAATATACCACAAACGTTGAAGGCTGTACCATAAACGTAGAAAATTTTACTGAAATTTTATGGTGGTTTTTAACATAGGCATAAGTCGGTAGTTTTCACTGCAAGATATTTTTCAGTGCAGACTTTGGACACCACCCCTCCTCCACCTTGAACAGTCTACGTGGTTTATGAATATCCCCAAATTCGACATATTAAGGAAGCGCTGAACCTGAGATGGTCACACAAATCGGTTTGAGGGGGTTCATTCATTTTTTCATTTATTTTTTCATTGTAACTTATTTTTCTGCAGAACAATCCACTGTGCACTAGATAGAATTTTTAGTCAGCTATAACATAAGAATAATTAAAAAATTATTGACATGTAACTTTTAAGGGAAAATCTATATTTTAGTTCAAAACACAAAAACCAATCATTTTTTTACCGTGCATATTTTTTACATATAGCACCAACAATTGTCTAAAACTTCGCCCAAGACTTCAAACCAATCGGACAATCCGTTTCCGAGATACAATTTTTTGAAGATATCATGTGCATTTTTCATAGGCCCTTCTCATAAGTAAGGCTAGATTCAAAATGGCGAACCAAGTATGCAAAACGGCGTTTTTCTTCCAAAAAACTTGTATGCAAGGTTTCATGCAAATCAAAAAATACAAAAAATAAAAACTGGAAAAATTTCCCACTTGTTCGTGGAATCGCTCAATAAAGGGTATAAGCAAGGGTATAAGCGGTGAAAAAAAGGAAGAGAGAGAGAGAGAGAGAGAGAGAGAGAGAGAGAGAGAGAGAGAGAGAGAGAGAGAGAGCGAATAAGGGAGAGATCTAGAAAAGGCGTGGATAGGGGAGAATCATGGAAACTATTGCCGTCTAAAGAAGTGAATAAAAGTAGTGCGTTGTTCAATCGAATAAAGAGGAATTTAATTAATAAATTATCCGCAATCTGCAACCTGAGAGTCCTCCACGGCGAATCATACACTTGTGATCTTTGTGGGGATGCAGAGGTAAACACGACCCGTAAACATCAAAGGCCACACTAACTTTCCTTTCCTACTCCCACCAGATTGCAAGGACGTGGCCGGTGCCGTTATTGATTATTAAAGATATTTAGCCACAGAAACCTGTCCAGTGAGAATGGCCGGTTACTCCCAGCCCCATTCAGTTGATTTATTGTGAAATTTCACTGATTCTGATCAATTGCGGAGTAGCAACCATTGATACATGCAGTTTGTCAAGCTAAGCTAAGCTGCAGTTGCTATCCGACGTCACCAAATGATCCGAGATACAGCAAACGAGATACATTAAGGTGTGGCCCATTGAGTATTGGAACTAACATTTTGTAAACTATGACATCTTATGTGTTCAACAACATCAGTAGTATTTTTTCGCGGTGCAGTTCGAACGTGGTTCAGAGAAATATAAAATGGAAGAACCCTTCGTGGTCTGGGCTAAAACTTGCTAAAGTGTTGGGTTTTCCCCGAAATACTGTGTGGCGTGTTTTGAAAAAGTACAGTGAAACTTTATCGGGCGAGTACTGTTAACCGTCAACTGTGGAACAAATTCATCAAGAACATCAAGGCAAACCCCAATATCTCAGACCGTGATATGGCCAAAAAGTTTCGCATCGCACGCAGTTCCGTGCAACGGATTCGTCTCCGGGAAGCCTTCCAGTCATACCGTGTCTGCAGACAACCACATAGGGATCGAAAGCAGAACAATCTGGCCTGAATTCGCGCAAGAAAACTGCATGATCAGGTTGACAAAATTCAATGGCTGTCTCCTCATGGATGATGAGACATATGAAAAGGCCAATTTCAAACAGCTACCGGGGCAAAAATGTTACTTGGCCTTTTTGGAGGAAGCTTAAGGTGAATGGAAGTGTCGTCAAAAGCAACAATGAATTAAGAATTAAGTGGAATAAGATTGCCAATACAATGGATGAGAATAATGTGCGCCGGTTGATGGAACGTATTCTTCGAAATCGAGATGATTTTTTTTCTTGTATTTTCCTTCTAAAGTTCACATAATGTCGAACATTTGAGTTAAAACAGAATACTATTTTGGTAATGTATATCCAAAATATGTGCAATAGTCTATGTTCCAATTCTAACTGGGGCACACCTTACCCAAGTAACAAATTCAATTTTAAGGTACACTTGAAGAAGTTTTCAAGACTCTAAAACCACGCATAAAAATGAGAGTTTTGTTGCATACTTATGAAAATGGCTACCGTTCCGAGGGAATCCAGAATAGCCACGCTCGCCATTTTTCCAATGGTTATATCTAAAACTACCATAAAACGCAAATAAAACCTATATTTCTTGCACAAGACTAACAAGATTTTTCGAGGAGCGCAATAAGTTCATTTTTATTTGTTCTACTCTTGAAAAAGATGAATTACGCTTGAATAAAACTTGTATGAATTGCTCAAGGTAAACAAGTCTCTCGTAAGATAGCCATAAAATCAGTGTGAAAAGGCACATCATAAACAAAGAAAATGTGATCGTGCAAATCAAAAGTGCCTATGCATAATTGTTGTTCTTAGTCATAATAACAGCTTATAATATAATATTTTTAATCACCAGCGTAAGTCGATAATAAACAAAAAAAAAACAAAAAGAAAATTTAACTTGAATATGCTAACAATGGTTTTGGGAAGAATAATAGATAATAAATATTGCCTTGAAGGCGGAAACATCAGTTGAGCGAAAAATGATTTTTCCTCTTGATCTATATGCTAAATCTAACGTCGGATGAAGTGCGCTGTGTAGTAGATCACTGAGTAATTCCAGCGCACCACTTCCGACTTTAGATTTAACGGTGGTGGACATACGATAACGCACTACCTGGGACGTTAGGTTTAACTTGCACAACTGGCATAAAATCAATAATCATGAGTTATGATTCTCGGTTTCCAACTGGCGACACTTTGAGCCATTTAATTTGATTCGTTACAAAAAAATAGGACGCATAACGCATAGACCCTTCTGATAAGTTAGTCTCAGTATGCTGTGAATTCAATGGAATCTAGCGATGGTGAAAAATAAATTGTCGTTGGTGGCTGAGATGAAGGAGTACTCAATATATTGGATACGTGTTTATTTAATTTCCGCTTGAACGAACCACTATTTTATATTTTCTTTCACCTATGGGCGTCCATTGTCCAGTTTTTATTTTTCACATAATGTTCTTTCTCAAGAGTATGTGCTCTTATTCGAAACCAAATGGTTCTAAGAGCGTTTTATGGCAGCATGTCATAAAACTTTTTCAAAACTTTTATCAGGTTTGAAAGTTGCAAAACGATGTCTTGAGAGGGGACTCAAGTATCTTATAAAATTACTTATAAGGTGAATTACACTTATAAATGGTGTAGTTTTATGGAGGTTTCTTCAAGTGTTCTTTAATCACTCTTAAGACCTGGTAATCAATTAAAACCACCTAAACTTGAAAAATGCCCTCGATAAACCAGATGATCTCCATAATGCTTTGATAAAACTACCATAAAACATGAATAAAACCAATTTGCATTTGAATTGTTACTTGGGTAATTTGATAACTACACTTCTGCCTGTACGAGCTCTATCGATCTCTATTGCTCTGTAGTATTTGTAGCATCACCATCACCTCTGCAACATCCACGCAACATTTTCTGTATTGCTTGATACACACGAATAGTGCGCCAATGCGCCTTTTATTCCGAACAGAATAGTTTCCGTCTTCTTTTATATTTAAATATTATTGACCATGCTTCCTTTTGAATTAAATGAATTAATTGTTTGGCAATCTATAAAAGCAAACCTAGTCGATGGAATAAAGTTAGTTTTTTAGTCGAAATCGAACGCGCACTTCTTCATTCGTAACCCACAAGACAATCAACGTATAGTTGTCCCATAATTGGTGACCCCGTGTTCGCGAAATGACGGAGAACAAGCAATTTTCCGGATCCAGCGGTCTACATGAGCATGATTTTGCAAATGTGGAAACGATCAACTTGCCACGTCTCAACCCGCCGGCAATGTCTGCATCGAATATCGAGTCGTACTTCTTATCACTAGAATTCTGGTTTGCCGCTTCTGGACTGGGCAATCATCGTGACGCGAAAAAGTACAACATTGGCATGGCACAGGTACCACCGGAGAAGTTAACGGAGCTACGATCTATCATAGACGCCACCCCGGCTTCCGACCGATATCCGTACATCAAGAAAAAGTTAATAGATCACTTTGCCGACAGCCAACAGAAACGTTTGCAACGAGTGCTTTCTATAATGAGATGGTACGCGTAGCAGGCAGTTCGTTAAGTGAACTAGTGCTCTTAGACTTGTGGGCCTCCAGACTACCACCCCACGCTCAAGCGGCTGTAATTGCATCTAAAGGCGATGCTTCAGAAAAGGCTACCATCGGCGACGCGATCATTGATGCAATGGGTTTTCGCAACGTCAACACCATCGGTTCTACTTCAACAGTGCCAGCCACCATGCCTGAAACATCTAGCGAATGCAGTATGGAAGCTCTTCACCATGAAATCTTGCAATTAAACCGGAAATTTGAAAAAATGTTCCGGCCACAAAGAAGCTGGCAGGATCAATCTCGTTCTCGCAGCAGAACCAGAAGAGATCAACACACTGAAGTCCAATCGTCATACGACATGTGCTGGTACCATCGAACATTTGGAGGAGATGCGCGCCGGTGCAGAAAGCCGTGTACTTTCGGGCAATCATCAAAATCAAATCAACAATGACGCCAACCGCAAGATCATATGTTCGAAAAAAGAGAACCTTCCGATACAGCCACGATTTTTTGCCTCAAAATAGCTGATAAAATTACCAATCGAAGTTTCCTCATCGAAGTTTCCTTCATCTGCCACTATGACCTATTGTTTGATCTGAAGCGCCATCGTTTAATAGACAATACCACGAAGCTTGAGACAATAGCGATGATAGAAAAAACCAACAAGAACTCCATTAAAACGTTTAGTCGAACATCGCCATATTCCGAGCTGCTATCAGAATATCCATCCATCACGCAGATATCCCCTCCTGGCACCGTGAGTAAATGCTCAATAGCACACCGGATATAAACAACAGGTCAACCAACGTTTGCTCACCCGCGACGGCTTGCTCCAGACAAATTTGTAGCTGCTCGCACGGACTTCGAAAACTTGATGAAACTGGGAATTTGCCGGCCATCGTCCAGCAGCTGGGCAAGTCCACTACACATGGTGAAGAAACCGGATGGCACCTGGCGGCCTTGCGGAGATTACCGTGCACTCAACGCTCAAACAGTGCCCGATAGCTATCCTCTACCTTATCTACAAGATTTCACCGCTATTTTGCATGGAAAGAATATTTTCTCCAAGATTGATTTGCAGAAGGCGTTTCACCAAGTACTCATCCACCCCGACGACATACCGAAGACTGCAATCACGACCCCGTTTGGTTTGTTTGAATTCACTCACATGACGTTCGGACTGCGCAACGCTGCTCAAACCTTCCAACGACTCATCCACGAAGTTCTACGAGGGTTGGACTTCGTATACCCATACATCGATGATATTTTCATCGCTTCATCATCCCCAGAGGAACATCGTGATCATCTTTATCAAGTGTTCATGCGACTGGCACAGTATCATCTGGCCATAAACGTAGCCAAATGTGAGTTTGGTAAAAGTGAACTAACATTCATTGGTCACTCAGTTTCACCCGAAGGAATACGTCCATTACCCGAGCGAGTAGAAACTCTACGCAACTATAAACGGCCAACCACAGTGCAAGAGCTCAAAAGCTTCCTTGCTGTAATTAATTTCTACAGAAGATTTCTTCCAAACGCTATCGTAGCACAAATACCGCTACTCGATATGACTACAGGGAATAAGAAAAACGATCGCTCGGCACTATGCTGGACAGATGAAACCTTTTTTTTTTTTTTAATCAGTTCGTTTATTTGTTAGGCTCAGGCGTGTGTAACACTTTACGGAGCCGATATTCAATATTGTTGTACAAAACATTTTACTTTTTACTTTTTGTTATTAGTAAAAGAGGGATGCCAATTACTCGTGGCTAGCTCGAGGTTAATGGGTCACATAATCGTTTGGAAAAGGGCTAGGTAGGTAACTAATTTAAGCCATTATTTGCTGCTTTTGGTTGCGACATCTACCAATACTCGATCCCTGTAGTCCCTTTCAGGAACTAAGCCGCAGATGGGTGACCACAGCTTGCTGGGCAGGTACAAGTAGCACGGAAACAAAAGGATAGTATAACTGGGACACAATGGTTGGGAATTTACTAGAGTGGAAGGAAGGAGGGTGATGACGTTACACTCTTAGATCAGACAAACAAAGGAATTCGTAAATCGCTTGCATGTAGGGAAGATCACGCATTCCCAAAACATCTCTTATCTCGCGGAAGGGTTGTCTACCTCGGGCCACTAGGGTATCCAATAGTCGTGTCCTGGAGGCATCATTATCCGGGCAATGCCAAACTGCGTGAGCGATGTCATCATAACCGGTTCCGCACCTACATAAATTGCTATCGACGAGGTTAATTCTGTAGAGATGTGCGTCTAGCGAGTAGTGGTTGGACATAAGTCTTGACATCACACGAATGAACCCGCGACTTACATCCAGACCTTTGAACCACGATCTCGACGAAACATTTGGAATAATGGAATGTAACCACCGCCCAAGAGAATTACTTGTCCAATCGTTTTGCCAACTTTGAAGAGAACTCTGACGTACTAATGGGAAAAATTCATCATGTGAAATTCTTCTTTCAAAAATCTCGCCTTCTTTGCGCCCACCTTTGCTAGAGAGTCCGCCATCTCATTGCCTGGAATTGAGCAATGTGAGGGGACCCATACAAAGGTAATCTTAAATGATCTTTCGACCAACACACACATCTGCTCCCTTATTTGTGCAAGGAAGTAAGATGAGTGCCTCACTGTTTTCATCGACTGCAGGGCCTCAATAGAACTGAGACTATCTGAGAAGATGAAATAATGGTCTATGGGCATGCCGGAAATTATACCCAATGCGAAATAGATTGCTGCCAGCTCAGCAACATATACGGAACAAGGTTCCTGAAGTTTCCGGAAGGCAGAAGAGTATTCATTGTGAACACCGAAACCAGTGGATCCATCAATGCGCGACCCATCCGTGAAAAATCTACTATTGCAATTGACATGTCGGTACTTTTCAATAAAAATATGGGGAATTATAATAGGCCGAAGTTGATCTGGAACTCCTTGAATGGCCTGTTTCATGGAGAGATCATAATCAATGGAGGAACTGTGATAAGGGAAGCGTACACTAGGAGAACTATAGCATGGAAGACTAATAATGGATGACATATAGTTAATATAGATTCGCAAAAATCTAGACTGGGTACTCAATTCGAGCATTTCTTCGAAGTTTTCAATCACAAGGTTGTTACTGATTCCACACTTGATCAGTATTCTAGATGAGAGCTCCCAGAAGCGGTTCTGTAAGGGTTTTACTCCTGCCAGAACCTCCAGGCTCATATTATGCGTTGAATGCATACAGCCAAGGGCAATACGTAAACAACGATATTGAACGCGTTCCAATTTAATGAGGTGGATGTTTCTTGCCGAGAGGAAGCAGAAAGAGCCGTATTCGAGAACTGAAAGAATAGTTGTTTTGTAGAGTTTAATGAGGTCTTCCGGGTGAGCACCCCACAATGTTCCGGAAATTGATCTTAGAAAATTGATCCTTGGTTGACATTTCTGTTTTAAATACGCAATGTGAGTGCCCCAAGTGCATTTTGAATCAAACATGACTCCAAGGTATTTGAAGGACAAAGATTGGGTAATGTCTCTTCCCAACAGTTTGAGACGCAGTTGGGCTGGGAACCGCTTTCTAGTAAACACTACCAATTCGGTTTTTTTGCGGTGAAAACTCGATCCCCAAATTTCTGGCCCAGATGGACAGATTATTTAGGGAATTTTGCAATGGTCTTTGCAAGACTTCCGCACGCGGACCTCTTAAGGAGATCACAGCGTCGTCTGCAAGTTGTCTTAGCGTGCATCTATTTTCCAAGCAGTTATCAATATCTTTAACATAAAAATTATAAAGTAAGGGACTTAAACATGAGCCTTGGGGTAAGCCCATGTAGCTAATTCTGGAAGTTGTCAGTTGGCCTAGATTGAAGGTCATTTGTTTTTCTGACAATAAATTATACAAAAAATTATTTAAAATTCCTGGTAATCCACTACTGTGCAGGCTATCTGCCAGTATATCTATGGAAACTGAATCAAATGCGCCCTTAATGTCCAGAAATACTGAAGCCAATTGCTCCTTGTGTGCAAAGGCCAGTTGTATATCAGATGAAAGCAACGCTAAACAATCGTTTGTTCCTTTGCTCTTTCGGAAACCAAATTGCGTATTTGATAGCAGGTTGTTTGATTCAACCCAGCGGTCAAGTCTTGATAGGATCATTTTTTCTAACAATTTCCTTAAACATGATAGCATAGAGATCGGACGGTATGAATTGTAATCAGACGCTGGTTTCCCAGGCTTTTGAATAGCTATTACTTTAACCTGTCTCCATTCGGGTGGAACTATGTTTAATTCCATGAGAGTGTTATACAGGTTAAGTAATCGTCTTTTAGCGATATCGGGGAGATTTTTCAGAAGGTTGAATTTAATCATATCGCTTCCCGGAGCAGAGTTGTTCGATGAAAGAAGTGCCATTGAGAATTCCAACATTGTGAATGGTTCGTCCAGAAAACCGTTACTTCGGGTGGAATCCCGTAAATTCGGTTGTGTTGGGACAGAGTCTGGACAAACCTTTTAGCGAAGTCGAATATCCACTGCATGGAGTATTCTTCACTCTCATTGGAGGATGAGCGGTTTCGCATGTAACGAGCCTTTCTCCAAAGCGTTGTCATCGAGGTTTCTCTAGATAGTCCCTCTACAAACGAACGCCAATAATTGCGTTTCTTAGCTTTGAGTAAGTTTTTAAGCTTTTTTTCAAGCTTTAGGTACTTATCAAAAAGCTCACATGTTTCATGTCTACGATAATCTTTAAACGCATCAGATTTCTCAAGATACAACTTAGTGCATTCATCATCCCATCCAGGGGTGGCGGGTCTTCTTTGAGGGATGCACTTGGAACACGTCGTTTCTGAGATTCTAATGCACTTTTGTACATTAGTTCGGAAAGGAAACGATACTCTTCTAATGGTGGAAGAGGATCGGTAGAATCAATACCAAGGGTTACCGCCGATGCAAAATGTTGCCAATCAATATGCCTCGTGAGGTCATAAGGGACATGGGTTGACTGGTCTTTTTTTAAAACTAGTTGTGATTGAGATAATAATTGGTAAGTGATCACTACCATGGGGATCATTGATTACCTTCCACAGGCAATCTAATGATAGTGAATTAGAGCACAAAGATATGTCAAGTCGACTGTCCCTGGCAGGAGGTTTTGCTATTCGTGTCGCTTCCCCAGTGTTCAAGATGGTCAAGTTGAAATCGTCGCATAAATCATAAAAAATACCCGCTCTATTGTCATCGTATTGTTCGCCCCAAGCAGTACCGTGGGAGTTCAGGTCGCCCAGAATCAGAACTGGAGATGGAAGTAAATTAACTGAACTCCAAAGTTGACGGCGGTTTATTGATGTCCTCGGAGGGACATAGACAGAAGCTATGCAAAGATCTTTATTCTTTACATTTATTTGGCAAGCGACGATTTCAGTGCCTGAGATTATTGGGAGTGAGATTTTATAGAAGGGGTAGCATTTTTTGATCCCCAAAAGGACGCCACCATATGAATCATCTCGGTCCAGGCGAATAATGTTAAAATCGTGGAAGTTTAATTCATCTTCAGGAGAAAGCCATGTTTCACAGAGAGCAAATATATCACAATCAGAATTGTGAATCAAATACTTGAACGAGTCTAATTTAGGTATTAGACTACGACAGTTCCATTGTAATACGGTGATCATATCTTGGACCTCACTCGACGAATTATTCATCGAAAGATATGAACTCACCAATGAGGGGCCATGATACAGTCAATTGCTTAAAGTAGTTTCCAACTATAGGAATAAGCAGGTCGATAATTCCTCGGAGCGGTGAAGCATCCGAAAGACCAAGAGCATTTAAAATATTATCCACAATGTCCCTAAAATTAATCTTACCTCGCTTGGACGGGATATTTTTTTTTGAATTGCGAGAAGACGTAGTACTTGTTTTTGGTGTTTTTGGCAACCTCTTACGGTTACTGTTATTAGGTAGCGGCGGGGCGGCATAGCTACAGCTAGGAACGGATGCATCAGCTATTACCGGTTTATTCGGTTTTTTAAATGGACCCCCGCTACCTCCATTTTTTTGCAAGCTTTTGAGAGTGGCTTTTATTTGTTTCCGGCGCACACCCGGGGAACTAGTTGGCTTCCTTTTACCGGGGGCGTGTACCTCCGGAAAACCACTCTCATCGGCTACGTCAGAGTCCAGTTCGTCGGAAGACAAAATCAAAAAAGGATTTTCATTTTGAGCGGCTGATACAGACGATGCAGACGCTCCGTTTTGCGACTTTAACATTTCTGCATACGTCTGCTTGGAGCGTTCTTGTATGGAACGTCTCACGTTACCAGTGCGCTTCTTGTACACAGGGCAGTTGTGCAGATCGTGGAGAGGCTCTTTGCCACAGTAAGCACACTTTGTTGCTTCCTGTTGGCAAGCATCCTCTAAATGCCTTAGGCCGCATTTGCCACAACGGGGCTTGTTGTCGCAAAAATTAGCCGTATGACCCAACTGTTTGCACTTGGTACAATTAAATACCCTTGGTACAAAAAGGCGCACTGGAAAGAAAACATTGTCAATTTCAACAAATTTTGGGAGAACTGATCCGGCGAAGGTCACTTGTAGCGAGTCCGACGGTAAATACGTCTTTCTTCCATCTACCATTGATGCTGCATGCAATTTTTTACATTCCAAAATTTCAATGGTAGACGAAACAGAATTAGGAAGTCGCCCCATACCTTCCATAACGTCTTCACACGTCAGGGTCGCTGCAGAAACCACACCATCTATCTCCACATCTCGAGATGGGATGTAGACGTAATACTCGGCATTGTAACCTACGTCACTAGCAATATCATTTGCATTTTTATACGTAGGTGCAGTAACACGCAGTTTGTTTCGGTTGACCTGATGAAATTCGGTCCCCGGATAACGACGCGTCAAATTTCGTTTAATGCCCAAGAAGTCTAGGGCTTTCGCTTTCTGCCGAAAGTAGACAACCCAAGGAGAGGCAGAAGACGGCTGATAACAGCGCGTCCTAAAAATATCTTTGGGAGGCAAGTTGCCCCCCTTAGAAACATCCATGCAAAAATAAATTTAATCAAAAAAAAAAAAAATTAATAACAAAAACAAATAAGGTAAATCAAATGTATTTTTTTTTAACCACCCTATGCAAACGATTCTACTATATGGAAGAAAATACACACTCCACTAACAGACGAGAGGGAACAAAAACAAATGTGCTACTTGCCCGCTGCTGTTGTGTAGGCTATTGTCGTCTATGAGGCTCCGTCTGCTGTTGCTCTTAAACAAAGCACCGGTTGGTGACCGCCTGTGAGTGGGGCGATGACCGTCACTGCTGCGATTATGCTGGTGGTGATGATGGGTACCGGTTGGTAACTTTACAGAACATCCGTCGGACTCGGCCGGGAATGTCTGCTTCCCTTAACGAACGCTCGGCTGGGTTTCGGCGGTTGATAATTATCCACTCTGTTTCCAATAAAATACCGCGTGGTTTGATGCGGGATGGATAGAAGAAAAATAACGTGGTGCGGAGTGCAAAAACAAACTCGACCGAAGCACTTCAGCGTTCGATGCGGAATGACAGATGAAACCTTGTCAGCATTCGAAAAATGTAAGCAACAACTTGCAGATGCTGCATTATTAGCTCATCCTGCAAGAAATGCTGAGTTATCGTTGTGGGTGGATGCATCGAATACAGCAGCAGGTGCCGTACTGCATCAAGTTGTTAACGGCCACGTTCAGCCCCTAGGTTTCTTTTCCAAGAGGTTCGATAAAGCACAACTACGGTATAGTACCTACGATCGAGAGCTAACGGCGATTTACCTGGCAGTGCGACACTTCAAATACATGTTAGAAGGTCGAAACTGTCACATATACACCGATCACAAGCCGATCGTGTTCGCATTTCAACAGAACCTAGAAAAAACATCTGATCGACAAGCACGACAATTAGATTTCATCGGCCAAATCACCACTGTCATTCGCCATGTAGCAGGAAGGGATAATTTTGCAGCAGATCTACTCTCTCGAATTGCAACTGTTCATGCTGTCCCAAAGGTTGACTTTGATGCCCTCGCCACCGATCAAGAAATCGACGAAGAGTTAATTGCGATTCTGGTAAAATACTAACCTCATTAAATCTAAAACAGTTTACTGTTCCAGGATCAAATAAATACGTGTATTGTGACTGCTCTGCGAATCGCATTAGACCATTTATCACCAAAAGATTTCGTCACCAATTTCTTCAGGCAACCCACAATCTTTCACATCCAGGAACGAGAGCAACAGCTCGACTGATGGCTCAGCGATTTGTATGGCCAGGTATACGAAAAGACAGTATCGCTTTTGCCAAGCAATGTGTACGGTGCCAACGGTCTAAAGTATCGTGCCACACCAAGTCACCTCTAGGACGTTTTGCTTTGCCTGACGATAGATTCAGCCACATAAACATCGATATTGTCGGACCTTTTCCATCGAGCAACGGCCACCGATATTGTCTTACCATCATCGATAGGTTTACTCGTTGGCCGGAGGCAATACCCATTCCTGATATGACGGCGTCCACCATTGCTCACGCTCTTGTCACTGGATGGATTTCTCGTTATGGCGTACCGAAACAGATCACATCTGATCAAGGACGACAATTCGAATCGACCCTCTTCAACGAGTTGTGTCGAACGTTTGGGATTACTCATCTCCGAACTACACCGTACCACCCTCAGTCAAATGGCATTATCGAGCGATGGCACCGAACATTGAAAGCTGCGATTCTTTGTCACAATCCCGATCGTTGGACGGACCATCTTCCGATGATACTACTCGGGCTGAGAACTATCTATAAAGGGGACATCAGTGCATCACCGGCAGAAATGGTTTATGGGACGACTCTTCGGATTCCTTGCGAATTTGTGGGGAAAAATCCCCGCCTCACAACTACATCTGATTTTGCGAACGATCTACGAAACGCCATGCGAAAACTGCGACCACCCGATACGGCTTGGCATGAGAGTGGTAATGTGTTTGTACATTCCGATCTCAGCTCGTGTAAAAATGTGTTCATCCGAAACGATTCGATCAGGCCGTCGTTATCACCACCTTACGATGGACCATTCCCGGTGCTTGAGCGAACTAACAAGCACTACAAAATCAACATCGGCGGCCGTTCTGCGAATATTTCTATTGACCGTCTTAAGCCCGCATACACAACAGAAGATCAATGTCAGCCACATCCCGAGTGTAATCGTCCAGCTTCAACGACGTCGACTGATCAAGCAACGAAGGTTACTCGTTATGGGCGGCGTGTGAGGATTCCTAACCGATACCAATAATCGTCGGTTTCTCTAGAAAGGGGGTACTGTAGCATCACCATCACCTCTGCAACATCCACGCAACATTTTCTGTATTGCTTGATACACACGAAAAGTGCGCCAAAGCGCCTTTTATTCCGAACAGAATAGTTTCCGTCTTCTTTTATATTTAAATATTATTGACCATGCTTCCTTTTGAATTAAATGAATTAATTGTTTGGCAATCTATAAAAGCAAACCTAGTCGATGGAATAAAGTTAGTTTTTTAGTCGAAATCGAACGCGCACTTCTTCATTCGTAACCCACAAGACAATCAACGTATAGTTGTCCCATATATTTATAGCAGATAATTAATCTTCGACTTATTTATCCTTAATTCAGCCTCTTATGCTTCACGTATACACTTGATTATACCCATGGTACCGGGAGGTAGGAGAAGTAACCATAGGAATGATCGGGTTACCAACCCCGGTGGGCCTTGTTCGTAAGAAGGACTCCTCTCTTCGATGGGTGCAGCCTATCCAAGCATATGTTCTACATGTTAGGGCGGCTCAAAACAGTGTATATTCTCATGTCCTCCTGCTGCTGTGCGCGCTTGATTTTTTTTTTTAATTTACGGTTTTATTTCCTTAGTTTGTGGTAATACATCACAACGGTAATATTAGGACATTCAACACTAATAAACATTGGATATAACAGTTCACCCTTAAAAAAGACTTGTTCTACAGATACCTAAGTTTTTCAATGTTTGACAACATGAACTCATCAAAACATTTTTTGACATTTACATTTAGAAGTTATAACCGTGTTCTGTCATATGTCTTAAAAACACAAAATGCAGCTTATTATATAGGTCATTTGAACATAGATTTGGCGTTTTTTATGTAATAAAATGAACGGAGACCCTATGATAAACGCGTTTAACTTAAAGTTTAGCGTCACTTCATCATTATCTGTTGCCTTTCGTCATGTCCCATCAATTCGCTCAATTAACGTCTCAGACTAGAATCATAAGAATAAACAAACCAGTTACATAGAACGCGGATATGCAAACCGGCAATTCTTTGTTAACATTGTATCCTTTATAGGCCTGCACCTATCCATCAATATCGAAGCGTAATGCATCACTTTCGATTCAAGAAAAAAAAATTAAATAGATTAATTGGACAATTGCACAACCCATCCTCATGGTGCAAGTCGACACGTGTAAACTCATACCGCACCGGCTAATTACAGTCAAGAGTGCTCTGCTACTCTTTCGACTAATGATATTCTTGGTCTGCTGCGGCTGATGGATGCCTACCGTCCAGCACAACGACGCGCTTAGCTTCGAAACTCCGCAGCTTATGAATGCTGGATTACACGGAATCAAAGAGGGTATTAATTTGAAAAGGCCATTAAAAGCCACTGGCGACTGAACCCGGGGGCATCATTTTACACGGATATGTACTGTCAGCTGCAATGCTCGGCTACTAGATCGGTTGAAAATGGTGTTGTAATAGAAGCTTCCAGATCATATCACATGTTGACGTATTTTCTCACTGAATTTATTATTTTCTGCGCAGATATTTAAAACAAAATGACTAAATCTGTTATGTTGTTTTCGTTTGTGAAATGTATCAAGATTTGCATACTATTTATATGTTACTTCCATTCATTTGTACTCCCCTCCATTCTCTTCTCCAAACCAAGCTATTGAAGTGCACGTTACAATCATGCGCGCATTTTTGAAAATCATAGCCACCTTAAATCGTTTATTTGCATGAATGCCTCAGCGTTCAGTCATTCGTCACTTGCCGGCTGACAGCGGAGGTGGAGGTGCAGCGAATAGTTTTCTTTCCTCCAATTCATTACTCACAAGTCATAAAGCTACACTGTGGACTCTACAGCTACCTAAACTAAATGCTTCTATTGCTACTACTGTTGTCGTTATTGTTGTTGTGTGGTTGCCGCCCAATTCCGCCGGTCGTTTTGGTCTTGGGTTTGGGTTGGGTGGTGTCAAGAAAATGGACATGGGTACTCTATAAACGCTCCGCATGCCATCAACAGCCCGTAGCATTTCACGCTTGTTTAAATTTTATAACACTTAATTTTTTGTTGTTGGTACGATCGTGCTCGCCTAATGAGTTCCGATCGTGTTTAGATTTATGCAATACATTAATTGTGTTTTCCGATAGGAAAAACATGCACGGGAATGTATCCCACATGCACATGAATGAAGGTTTTCTAACGTTTTTTCCGGCCGATTTACGACATTCACGCAGCTATTTTGGTGAAAGGTCATCTTGTATAATGGCACATGATAGCTGGCACATATTAATCTCAGTACATACTTCCACGGTTTGAAAGTGAGTTATTTTTTAAATGCACTTAAAATTTGGGATCGATTAGTTCACAAAGAAAGCATGCATGAATGGTTCTAAAGAATCAATTTAATTTTTATTAACTCCTAGCAATACTCACTTACTAAGCATTAAAATAAGATATTTCATTAAACAGCATAATGTGACATAATTCCAAACAAATTAGCTTTACTTCATGAACTAATTGCTCACTTTTATATCGCGGGACCACCAACCGCTGCACACATAGTTATCTAATCAAATTGATTCACGCGATACCAACATAAAGTAAGATAATAAAAAAAATGAAAAAAAGCTATCCGCTTAATGTCAGTCAACCGGAGCTTTACGATCATTACTTCCGAAACGGCTAAGGTGCTGCCCACAATTAGGCTGTTGAAAAGGAACGGTCACACAATTTCTCACACTCGCCGTTTGATGTATGAAGTAGGCACAAGCAGGTCGAATTGATTAATTTAGATTAGGCCTTAATGGTTTGAGTTCAGTTTTCTATGGGTTTCGGGATATATTCTGATTTTTTTTTGTATAAAATTGATTGTTGATATTGTATCAATTTATTTCTTTACAAATTCCGGGTGCTAAAATTAGATCCGTGCCGTAAAGTTCACCCATCCTTTCAATATGTTGTTCCATCGTCGACCTTCGTACGTCATCCGGGTCAGTAACATTCACTAGTTTCGATTAACAAGCAAATTTTCCCGGCTTGACGGCATCCGGTATTGTGCGGAATAGGAATTAGTCTGTTTTCAATCTTGACCATGGATTAATTATCATAGCTTTGGGTTCTGATCGCATGGTCATTTTCTACCTACTTTAACTTTTGAAATATTGCAAGTACGATCGAAATGTTTCACTAAAGTCTTGCGAAAAATGTTTATAAAAAAAGTTTGGAAAAAGAAAATTTCACGACTATACTGAACCTTAGATTCAATTAACACATTTATTTTTGCTTTTGTTTTTATTAGTAAATGTGCTGATATTTTGCAAATTTCTACTGTTCCTAATAAAATGGTTGTGAGCAATAAAAATGAGGAAGGATCTCACAAAAAAAAATTGCAATTGAATTAACTTACCATGAAAGTATATCAGTCTCTATGTTGCATCATAATATCAAAGAATAATACTTTCAAACGCATCTTGCACCGCATTTTATTCGCATAGGAATCATTTGCTTTTATAGGCTGATCCAATATATAATGAAATATCAAATATCAATATCAAATACTTAAATGCATATACTGTGCTGGTTCTTTAAATCATAAAAGACACAATTACTATTTATACAAATTTAAATTTTGATTAATGTAAATTGAATTTTACACTAGAAAAATTCAATTACTTGACCATGTAAAAAGCAGCTACAGTTAGTCAATGCACTTTTAGACGTTTACTTACCGAAGACCCAACCTACCTCTTGACATAACGTGAGTCAGGTGGGCCAAAACTTACAACGATGAAAATGTGAAGCTGAAAATAGCATAAAAAATATTATGAAGGGATGTTATAATATAAAATGATATTAACAATTATATTTGTTATGCCTGCATATCTCCTGATCCTGCTGCAATTGTAGACGGACTTGCACTATCTAATGACGAGGGAAGAAAACAATTCAAAATATAATTATATATTGGGAATGGAGGGAGCATCCGGGTATCACTCAACCTGGAATTCGACAAAGGAGTGGTATGATCACCGGCGTCTAGGAGGGAACAAACAAAATCATTTTCTTTATCCTACCGATTCGATTGTGGTGCAGTGAATTCTACTCCAACCGTTTCAGCGAGAGTGACGCGCCAGTCTTAATAAGCCATCCTGGAGCTTAATAAGTATTGCGAATTGGGTTATTTAATTTGTTGGATCGTATCGTTGGAAGGAGAATCTTAATATCCCGTGGATTTCACGTAAGTGTCTCTGCTTACGGGTCCGCCCCTCCATACAGCGTTACTGTGAATACAAACCGGTAACTTAATTTGGTTTTGCTATTAAGTGGAGCTGCATGATAAGGTCTTAGAAGGGATGGTGGCTACAGTACAAACATACATACATCAATAAAAAAGCGCGAAAAATCATAATATTCCTACCAATTTCAATAACATTTCCAAATTTATAGAAACATATGATTTATCTAATGTATGACACATCTTAAACCAACATGAAAGAGTATTTAATTTTAGCGTTTATTCGAAAAACATATTGATTCGTATTACCTTAACAATAAAATATTTAAAATTTTACTTTTTGGGGCAAATGTGCCATCCACATGTAAAAGCAACTGTTTTCCCTTTGTACCTTACCATTTGCTGTACTTCTAGAGAGAAAAGCTTTAATAAAATTAGCTCTCATTGACGGTAAAGTCCAAAAATGTATTGCATCACATTCTTTAACTGTTTTGGGTAAATTCATTGATTGTTCAATCAGTCTGCTTTGAGCATCAGTTTTAAACGGCTGTATCGATTCGATCCTGCGCACAGAAAAAAAAAACAATAAAGCTGCTCTCAGGTGAGATGTTGAGGGCCGGTGGTAGAGATCAAGCTGACAGGATACGGCTTCGTTTGAAGATCATTTTTTTGTCTATGAAATGATTCTACACAGATAGAAAAACCGGTAGAAACTACCGATCCTAGGGTTACATTAAAAACACCTTCGTTTTTTAAGCAAATACACACATTAGCAAACAAAAATATTTTTACCAAATTTATTTATGTAGAAGGAGATGTTCGCTCATCACCATGAGGCACCAAGAGTGAACATTAATGTTTTTGGCTAGAATGAAAGATGTGAAGAGAAAGTGAAAGTTCCGTCAGAGTGCTGCAGGTAGGAAATCTAATAGATGTTTATTGAAAATTGAGCGAAAGGGCATGTATCCAATGGTACTTGAACCATGGACGTCAATCTTTGCCTAACATCCCACTGCGGGGTAAAGGGTGATACGGTCAAAATTTGGTCAAGGGAAAACGCGTGTAAATCGGTGAAATCGTTTATTTAAAAATCAAATTAAATTTCTTTTTCATGTTCAATTAGTATAAAATTCAGGAAAAATATTCAGTTAGGCTTCCGCTTTTCCAAATCCGAATTGCCGGGCCTTACGCTTGACCCCTGCCATCAGATTTTGTACAGCCACCTTGTCCACTTTCTTCGCCGCAGAAAGCCAGTTTGCCTTGAACTGCTGCTCGTCCTGAGCAGTTTTTTTGGTCTTCTTTAGGTTCCGCTTGACAATAGCCCAGTATTTCTCAATTGGGCGGAGCTCTGGCGTGTTGGGAGGGTTCTTGTCCTTGGGAACCACCTGCACGTTGTTGGCGGCGTACCACTCCATGGCCTTTTTACCGTAATGGCAAGATGCCAAATCCGGCCAAAACAGTACGGAACAACCGTGTTTCTTCAGGAAAGGCAGCAGACGTTTATTCAAACACTCTTTCACGTAAATTTCTTGGTTGACAGTCCCGGAAGCTATGAAAATGCTGCTTTTCAAGCCACAGGTACAGATGGCTTGCCAAACCAGATATTTCTTTGCGAACTTTGACAGTTTCGTGTGCTTGAAAATATCTGCTACCTTTCCCCTTCCTTTTGCCGTATAAAACTCCTGTCCTGGAAGCTGCTTGTAGTCGGCTTTGACGTAGGTTTCGTCGTCCATTACCACGCAGTCAAACTTCGTCAGCATCGTCGTGTACAGCCTCCGGGATCGCGCTTTGGTCGTCGTATTTTGTTTATCATCGCAATTTGGAGTCACTACCTTCTTGTAAGTCGATAGTCCGGCTCGTTTTTTGGCTCGATGCACGGTTATAGACGGTACACCCAGCTTATTTGCGGCATCTCGGAAAGATAGGTTAGGGTTTCGCTTGAAACTACCGGCAACTCTCTTTGTCGTCTCAGCGGCTTCCGGTTTTCGATTTCCCCCCGATCCAGACTTCCTGGCTGTCGACAAACGTTCCCCAAACACTTTAATTACATTTGTAACGGTTGATTTGGCAACTTTTAGCGATTTTGCCAAATTTGCGTGCGAGTAGCTCGGATTTTCGCGATGCGCGAGCAAAATTTTGATTCGCTGCTCTTCTTGCTTGGACGGCATTTTGACAACTGAAGAGTGAATTCCAAAATCAAAATAGGAGCAACATTCTACACACACACACCTTCAAAATGAGGGGTGTTCAGGTTTTTTAAATGCAAAATTGAACGAAATACGTCAAGTTGATATTGACCAAATTTTGACCGTATCGCCCTTTAGGTTGTAGCAACGGAACAAGTCCGCCACTTCAACAGGCAAAAATTGACGCATGGAAAGACGCTCATGTACCACTGTGGCTTGTATAGTTATTCTAGCGATCTATTGTGTGCACTCTGTTTATTGAATGTCGGTGCGAACCAAAACAAACCCAAAAAAGGAGAGAGTTCCTCTCCCATGTGCGCATCAATCTGTAATTCTGTATTTGATTTGATAGAACAGCTTTTCATTGACTTTTGCTTCAAAAAGCTTAGGAATGCATGAAATAACAGCAATTCCACGGTAATTGAGTATGTCAGATTTTTTGACACTTCTAAATATTGGTTCAAGATAGGAGCTCTCCCATGATTTGGGGAAAATACCTGAATCTAGCGACATATTGAAAAGCCAAAACAATGTAGTTGTAAATTATAACGCTATTTTTTTTGTTTAAAATACGGGTGGAATACACAGGACTGAAGCGGCTGTCATCCACGAACAACAATCGTGAAGCCGAAAACTTGGTGCTGCGTGTGGTGCTAATTTGACAGCTCGATTTTTTTGAAGGCTTTATGCAGCAAACACAATATTTGCGGCGGAAGTTTTCGGTTTTTGTCTTTAATTTGATTCGAGAAAAAAAATCCGTGTTATACTTAGTGCAGTGGTTTTTAAAACTACAGTATCTTTTCATTGTTTTTCAGTCAGGTGTTATAATATTTTATCTTAATTACTGTTACTAGTGGTTTGGTAGAAAAAATATTGTAAAGAAATATAATTCATTGTGAACCAGGCTTAAAATGTTCAAATCGTCACTAGTACCACACCAAAAGTGGCTGGCTTCAAGAACTAACGCTTTCTTCAGTCCTCTGGTGGAATACCGTCAGGTCCACATCCTTTCGATACATCTAATTTATTCATTGCTTCTCTATATTCGTTCCCGAAGTCATCTACTGCAAATGTTCATATGTTTAGATGAAAACTACATACATATCGGTAAACAAAACTGTTCAAGAGATACACCGAGATAAAAAACACTGAGAGGCATCCTTTGCCACCCTTTGCCAAACAGTACCTTTATGCTAAACTAATGGCCTTTTTCCTCCTCGTCTATTTTTACGTTTACTTTGGTGAACTCAGGCTGGTGAGTTAACAGCTCTAGTAAAAATGGGCATCAGCTAGATATCAACGGGCATCAGCATCCATCCGTATGTCGATTTCAGAAGCAACTGAAACTCGTACTTGTTGATTACAAACAGCCGACTCACCAGCACTTGTACCCAACATAAGTGTAAACGGAACATTTTCAAATTTTCAAGGTCAGCTTAGCAATTTAATTTTGCATTTACTCTTTTCCACGACTCAAGTAGAGATTTCTAGATTTCGTTGCATTCGTCGATCATAAAGCTTAAAGCTGAATCATTGATCATGTATAAAAACTCACCTTCCCAGTCGTCTCGCGTCATCTTCGCACTAATGCATTCTTTTTTGGTAAGCTTCCTGATTGCGAGCACACACGCGGACGTGGATCATCTTTCGATACATCTCATCTTCGTCGGTGTTTAACCCGCCATTAGAGTTCAACATTTAGCGCAACTAATGGTTAACAATTATTCAATTGAACAGAACAGCATATAATTAGAAACCATTTGATTAGTTCAAGGCTCGTGACAAAAGTAAATCAGTTCTAGGTCGTATGATTCCTATTTGGGGGGTTTTCGACGAGCCGTTTAATCGATATCGTCTACCCAGTTGCTAACTCACCTGACGGCACAGCCGCCATACTAGAAGATGGCGTTACAGCTGATGATGGTGCATCACGATTTACTTGTTATGTGCCACTTCACATGGTGGTTTGTGGAACGATCTAAGACAAATAAATAAATTTTTAAATTATCCTAACCTCCCTCAAGCATCAGTCGCCGCCGTCGCCACTCTAACTTGGCGATCATTGCGTTTGGTGAGAGGGACTGTCTGGAAGCTTCCTTCCGCTCAATGCCATCTTCGCAGTCGGATGCTTTGAGGTCAGCTAGAGTGGAACTAATTCATAATAGGGTTGCCAACTGCATTGGTCGGAGTTTCTGATATTGGTTCCGGACGAGGTAATAATAAGATTACCGATTTTTATTATCACTATTACTGTCGTTTTGGTAAGGTCGTTGAATCTTGAACTGCGCACTGTTCTTTTAAAAGGTTTCGACACTGAACTTAAGCTGGCTGAAGATGATCATTCGAAAGGTTAGCGTACAGTTGATTGCCTGTTTATTTAACTGACGCTTTATCGGTGTCTATTTGCAGTCAAATTAATTTATTTCATTCTTCTTCCACATTTGCTTGCATTAACCAATTAATGCCTTTATCGTAGCGATGATGAACCTAGGCGTCATAGTTGTTGGAAAAATTGTCATCGAAACTTTCACTGACTGCTGCATTCGATTCATGGTCTGTGGCGTAATATCTTTAGCCACCATATTTGCGGCACTCTGTGTCCAGGAATAAACGGCGGTTAGCGTTTGGATTCATACAATTATTTTCATAGTTCAGAGTATTAATTGCAGCATGTTTAAATAACTAATCAAGGAATGGATTGAGCACGTAATAGTGAAAAGCTTTGCATTACGTTGGTGAGGTGCGTTTCTAAACAGCCAGTGCTGTTTGACACTGTTCGTGATAAATAATGGTAATTGAAGGTACGTGAATGTGCTATGGTATAATGGTTGTAATTTTATGTACCTCGATAGTATGTACACGAAAGTATGTAAACGAAGAATAGAACCCACAAATGGCCACAATCGTGGCTGACTACTATCGATACTTCGATTTTGAAGCCACAAATCTAAGAGACTCAATGATGTTACATGCTAATTAATGGTTTTTGGGATATGTGCCATCAACAAATCAAATCAAAAATTGGTAATGAAAATCGGTTATAATAGTGGCCTCTGTCAACATCGAACTTAGCGCATCCAATACCGATTTTTTTCACAAAAACATGTTATAGACCCAAAATAAAAGAAACTAGATTGTATTGCGATTTTGCATGAATTTGTTCCATTTTCCGCTATGCATCGTGACGGAAAAATGCATTATTAGCTGTGGGCAAAAATCGGACACCTCAATTTGCTTTAAATTTGTACGTGAGGTGGTGTTGTGTATTAGTCGATGAGTGTAAGATTGAAGTCCGATGATGTCAACGATAAGACAAACAAATCAAAAATCTCCATCGAGATTAGAACCGAGGCCGATAGCATTATGGCTACCTGTAACGGGTTGAGAATACATGACTAAATATCCTATGTTAACTTCGATTGTCGAGGCGCACCGATGAATTTGTTTTTGAGTTATCTGTGTACAGCCAGTCGTTCGCACACGCTTGCGGTTGAAAGGAGACTCAACAGAATGGGGATAGTACCCCAAGAACGACTAAACCCCAGGAGAAACCGAATCCGTTCGCTAAAGGCGGCCTAGTTAGGTCTCCACCACGTAGGAAGGAGGGATCCGGTGGTATGTCCGACCTTTGCGGAAGTGCCATGACGTAAGTCTGAAGCAGGTGTCGCCAAGCTAGGTGTGGCCATGGATGGGTCAGGACTCATCTGGGCCATGGATTGGATGCGTGAAACGCTTCCGAAAATAGATGAAGTGTCCGAGCAGTTCATGCTATTATTGATTTTATATCATTGCGCAACAACATTGCTAAGGACCTGAAAGTTAGTCTCTTTAGGCCGTGCAGGCTTCATGCAAGGAGCGGGAAGAACTGGAAGCCAAGCTCCTAGCCGAGCAAAGTGCCAAAGAGCTGGCATGACTAGCAGCCACGGAAAGAGCGAGGGAAATAGCCACTAAGAACACGAAGCCAGAGCAAAAAGGGGGACAAGCGACGACCCCAAGCGTTGGTGGGCCTAAGCGATGATGTGCGGAGCTCAAGAAATTCGCGGAGCTAAAGGGCCTTGCGTACAGAGACCTGGCAAAACAGGCCTTTGGTGAAGGTGTGGAGGTAAGAACTCTCGGGTAACAGGTGACGATTCAGTGCAAGAACCTGAATGAGATCACCGAAGTAGAAGAAATCTCTATTGTACTGAAGAAACAGTGTAAGATCGAGATCGCCGTCCCACCCATACCACTGTGGTAGGGTTCACTTGGGCCCCGGTGGCAGGAGCCAACGCGGACACGGTGTTAAAAGAGGCAAAGGTGAAGGTGGGATGGTCGATATTCCCAATTATCCTGCACCAGCCCCAGAAGGCATGCAATATGTGCAGAAGGTGCAGCACAAGCCACAACCCAAGTAACAAACAAGTTTTACAAAGGTTGGAAATACTATTATATGGCTAGATTTGGTTATAAAGAAGCATACTCAATATAAAATCATGAACATGTGTTATTCGGGAAGGCGTGGGACTGCAAGGACCTCCAAATGCTTGATGTGTGCTGGGAAACAAGATGATACGCACGTCATGGATGGGCAAGTGCCTGGCCGCTAAGAGTGTTCCAAAGAGCCAATCGTAGTGCAGGTAACTCAACTAAAACTGGACCATTGTGAGACCATCCAGCAACTGCTGTGTCACACAGTTCGCAAGTCAGCATCGGATATTGCCATAAGATACGTCCCATACCGCATCCCGGCCGGCAAACGGCAACTGGCTTGCAGACAGATCCAATACGGTGGCATTATGAACGACAAGCAAGTTCCCGGTTCAGAAAGTTGTGTTTACCGCAAACGAAGGCTTTGCGGTCATAAAAGTGAATGGAGTGTTCTTCTGCACCTTCTACGCACCGTATAGCGGGGTACTTCAACAAGGCACTCGAGTGGGGAAGGCGTCTTACCAACCCCAGGGGCTAGATTCTTTCTAGGCCCTCAATGTGGACCTAGCCAATGTGGACTTAGAAACGGAGTGGAATCGATAATCGATGTAACTTTCAGCACTCCTGGGCTACTTAATAATTGAAGGGTGGATGATGGCTATACCCATAGTGATCACTTTGCGGTTCGTTATTGTATCGTCCACAATACAAGGCAGCGTGTGGAACGAGCAACATTTCCTCCATTTGCCCACAGATGCAGGACGTTTTACTTTGACGTAGAGACGTTTAAAGAGGCGCTTGAGAGGGAACGAATCTAACGCGAAACTCAAGAACCTTACGGTGAACGACTCGTTATGCCACTTACACGAGCGTGTGATGTGAGCATGTCGAGGAGCGCAAACCAAGAAAAGGAAGATCGCCGGTGTATTGATGGACGGAGTCGATTGCTGACCTCCGAAGAACATGCTTCCACGCAAAATGGAGGATGCAAAGAGCGCGGTCCGACACCGATAGAATCGAGCGTAGAGGAGCGATAGTTTCCACGAAGGCCACACTAAAGAGGAAGATAAAGGCCTGCAAGTGAGCCTGCTTTGAGGGCCGGTGACAAACCTGTAGGGTGATGCCTATTGGGTAGTAATTGCCAAAACAAAACGGACGGCGGCTCCACCCGAGCAATCACCAGAGTTGGTACAGCTGATCGTTGGGGGACTCTTTCTGAACCACTACCCGAGTCCCTGGCCCCCGCCGCCGTATATTTGTTCCATGTCTAGCGTTCCAGTTTGTCAAACCATAACGCTGTCATAACGATGGAGAAATGGGCGGCCCGGGAGATCCGTAAGCACGTGGACATTAATAACGGAACAACGGGAGCTGGAGAAAAGGCAACGGTGACGAACGACAAACTCATTGCGATAGCAAAGTCGCTAAAGGTGAACAAAGCGTCTGGACCGGATGGTATGCCGAACCTAGCCATCAAGACGGCTATCTTGTTGGCTTCCGAAAAGTTCCGGGTGGTGATGGACGAGGGCGTCTTTCCGGACGCCTGGAAAATTCAGACTCTAATGTTGCTACCAAAGACAGGGAAGCCATCACTGAATCCATCGGCATATAAACCTATATGTCTGTTGGATACAGCGAATAATTTGTCGAGAACGTAATCCTCAACTGACTGACAAAATTGACGGAAGGTATTGGCAGTCTGTCTACCAATCAGTTTGGCTTCCGTAAAGGAAAGTCGACAGTGGATGCCATTTTGTCCATCGCCAAGACGGCCGAAGTGGCAATCCAGCACAAGAGCACTGGTGTACAATATTGAGGTAAGCCAGAAACGTGTTCAGATCACCGCAGGCGTCCCACAAGACTCGATTCTGGTCCGGTGATATGAAACACGATGTACGACAAGGTACTACGGCTTGAGTTCCCGAGCGGGGTGCAGATCGTCGGGTTGCAGACGACACCCTAGAAGTATGTGGTGAATCCATTGAAGAGGTGGAGCTAACGGCCTCGCACCCAATTGGCATTGTGAAGAGATAGATGAGTTCGAGGAAACTGGAACTTGCCCATGATAAGACTGAGGGCACGGTTGTTAACAACCGAAAATCGGAGCAACATGCGATGATTAGTGCAGGTAAATGCACAATTGAATCGAAGAGGTCTTGAGGTACGAGGGAGTCATGATCGACGATACGCTGTCCTTTTTCAGCCACGTCGATAACACCTGAAAGAAATCCTTTAGGGCTATATTGGCATTATCCCGTATGATGTCGAATAGCTCGGCGGTGCAAGGGAGTAAGCGTAAACTCCTGGCCAGTGTCACGTTGTCCATACTTACGTACGGTGGGCCAGCATGGATCACCGCCTTGAGTACCAAGAGCTAAATGAGGAAGATAAAGAGTAGGCACAAGATTATGTGCCTAAGAGTGGTTAGTTCATACCAAACGGTATCACGCGACACGGTATGCGTCCTAGCGGGAATGGTGCCAATCGACATCGTCATAAAAGAGGATGTAGAGTGCTTTGAACAACGTGGAACGAGAGGTATTTGAAAGACCACTAGAACCGCATCTATGATTAAGTGGAAAAGGGAATGGAACAACTCCACCAAAGGTCAATCCCGGAACTATCCGGGTGGGTTGCTAGAACGAAAGAAATGGAGAGAAAGTGTTGATAGTTCCGTTAGCGTACGGCAGGCTGTGAAAAATTGAATAGAAGTAGTTGAAGTTGAGTGGAGGGCTATTTAAAACGGTAGTTCTTGATCAAGCCCACATTCTTTTAAATAATGTATTCGATGAAATTTGGACACACGCAATTGTTCGTAACCTTTTAGCGTGTGGGTAAAAATTATTGAAATTTTAACTGAATGTATTTCATTGTGTTGTGTCAATTGTGTAATGAGTTTCGTGCAAATCGGTCGAGTGATTTCAGTGATGGCTTCGAATGAAGAAATAGTGCGCCAACAAATTTTGGGCACTCACTTCGAAAACCCAAACGCTTCTCATCGATGGATCGGAAAACAGCTCGGAATCGCACATTCAACCGTATCTCATGTGATCAAAACGTTCAAGGACTGTGAGACAACCCAGCGGAAAAATGGTAGTGGCAAAAAACGTGGCACATCAAATCCGGAGAAGGCCAGGATGGTATTAAACCAATTTAAGCGTTATCCCAACATTTCGATCAGGGATGTTGCGAAAAAGGCGAAAGTTTCAGTTTGTTTTGTGCAGAAAACAATGAAACGTTCTGGATTACATGTGTACAAGGTCCAGAAGGCACCGAACCGGAGCGATAAACAAAACTTGGTGGCCAAAACTCGTGCAAGAAAACTGTACAGGGAGTGGCTCACAAAACCGTTCTGCATTGTGATGGACGATGAGACCTACATTAAAGCCGACACCAAACAAATGCCAGGACAGGAACAATACGTCGCCACCTCTAAGTTAGCCGTTCCGGAGAGTGTACGGAAGAAGAAACTGTTGAAATTCGCCAAAAAATTCCTTGTCTGGCAAGCGATCTGCGGATGTGGCAAAATGAGTCAGCCCTTCATCACCTCTGGGACCGTCAACGGACAAATCTACATGGACGAATGCCTCCAAAAACGACTTCTGCCCTTCTTGAGATCTCACGATGACCTAACACTGTTTTGGCCGGATTTGGCATCTTGCCACTATGTCCGGCCCACCTTAGACTGGTACAAAGATAATAATGTAGTTTTTGTACCAAAAGACGCCAACCCTCCAAACACTCCGGAACTTCGCCCAATTGAAAAATTTTGGGCAATCATGAAGGCAAAGCTCGTGAAAACTCCAAAACTGATAGAAAATGAACTTGAACTAAAGAAAGCGTGGTTAAAAGTAAGTAAGCAAGTCGGTCCTATCATTGCCCAAAATTTGAATAAAGGGGTCAAGGCAAAGGTGCGGGCATTTGGGTTGGAAGAAGAGGTTCAATAAACCAATGATGTCAAAACTTAACCATTTAGTAGTAATTTATTTCCAGAAAGTTTGAAAAGAATCGGGCTCAAGGAAAATTTTTGGTGACCTATTTTGTGTGTCCAAATTTCATCGAATACAGTCTTTACCATACTATCCATGTTCTGGGTAGGCAAGGGCAGGATTTACCCTTGACTCATTTTTTAAAGCCAAGACTTACGGTTTTGAAGCAAGAGTTTTTCAAATGTCGTTAGAGTATATTCGAGTGACCTTATTCACATGAATCATATACGAGCTTACTCACTTGTAGAGGACAGCAGGATATAATGATTACGTTTTTTGCATGTTTTCCGATTATTACTATTACTCCACCCCTTGAAACGATCTCAAACTCTACGTTAAAAAAACAACAACGATTATTATGTGTTTGCCATTTCTCCAGCATTTGCACGGGTAGCAAAAGCGAATGTATTTATGGATGACACAAATTTTGAAATAGTTTTGCTATGCCAATAAGGCAATTTACATATTGAACGATTAGGAACCCGACTTGCATTTTGCAAGCTGTCGTCTCTGCAAGCCATGGATTATGCAATTCCCGCATTTCTTTCCATCCTTCGTTGCCGTTCCGTGGGAAGGTAAGAAACTGGTTACACACGATGGCAGATGGGGATACAGTTGCATGGATCCCGCTAACCTATAAAAAACCATTATCCGGATGACCATTTCATCGACCTAAGTTTTAAAGCCGGAATTTCCATGCACAAATGCGCGAATGAGCACCACTTAGAAAGAAGATGGGAGGCTCGTTTAGGCGCGATGTTGTTGAGGCAGTAACGGATTTTAAATGTCAAACCACGGCACATGGATTATGAGAAGATGCGAGGGTGCAAAGAAAGTGATAGTTTTGTTATGAACTTCTTCTTGTTTCATTTTGTGTGGTTTATTATGAAGATAGTTCACGACTGTTTAATACCAAGTCAGCAATCTATCTTTTGACAGTCAAGTTACTGGTTATGTAATTTAGCAGTTGGTTTAGCATCTTTTGTCAGCCTATTTATATTTGGTTTGATTCGATTGACTTCGGTTTTGCTGATGGAATAAACTAATTTTCAATATACTAAAATTACATAATTATTTCATCAGGTTTAGACTGGTTTACAAGAGTCAATTCAAATCCGTCAGAGAGTTTCCTTGACGATTATCTACAGCATCATAATTGTATTTAAAACGATAAGCTAATCCTCACGCCATCCATGGTGAACAATATAAAACGCCGGTGAAAACAGACGCAAGATACCTACGTCACCTTGCATTGCCAGTGGTCATGGTTCAGGCTGAGGGAAATGTGACATAACACAGTGTACAATGTGAACCAAGCACTGGAAGACTACCTTTTCAGATGCTCAAAACATTCCTTTTCGTTTACCCCATTCCGGTGAGAGCCATCAAGACACGTGAAGCGATGGTACTGTTTATATTTTCGTTTGTATTCACTGTTTATTTTGCATTTCGACTTCTTTTTGTTCTGTCTCTGACGCTTTCATAAAGTGTTATATACAATCTTACACCTACTCTTGGCATAACGTATTTGTTTTTAGGTTTCCGTACCAAGCACAAAGTTCGTGGTCTTGAAATGGCAAAGTGATAATGAAATAAGGTTTGTACTCGCGATAATTAGGACACATTCAAACTCTGTATCTTTTGGAAACAAGTCAACCGTGGGTGAAATATTTCATTCGCACAGAGCTGGGTGTCTGTAGGCATAAATATTATGGTCAGTTTTGACATTTCATAAGTACTGTTAAAAGTGGTGAAGAAGGAAAAAACAGGCGCGAACGGATCTCTTACAAACGAACCGCTATGAACATGTTGACCAAAATTCAAAGTTCGCAGTGTATTTCATACTTTTTCTGAAAATATGACTATCGAAACGAAACCAAGCAGTGCGGATTGTGCTATGGACTGAAAAGTGAAGAAGATGCTTGGGAGGAACCCGAAGCCCTAAACATAATCTGTGAATCAGAAAATAGGAACGTCACCAGGATTCGTGCTCGAAAACTCCATTGCGATTATTTGACGATTTATTTATGTGCCATTATTTATGGACGATGAAATATACGTCTAGGAAGATTTTGAACTTCCAGGACTGACCTTCTATACAGCTGAATTCAGAAATGCACTATCTGAATATTTCGGTTAAATAAACTGTCATAATTGTCTTAAACAGCCTTCATTCAGCGAGCGATTTGTTTGTCATCACCACCGCAAAACCAACAACAAAAATTAACAGGATAAGTTCCTGCATATCCGATTGCGGCCTTTGCCAGAACGACAGACCTTTGTTTTGGTCCGATTTGGCATCGTATTACCACCGAAAAACCGACACGAATGATAATAGAAAATTTCTTAATATTTCTGTTCAAACCATATTACTGACATCTATCTTCGTGTTCGCTGAGAACGTTTATTGAAGCCACGAACACGCTTGAGAAGTAAATAGGAAGGTTCATGCCTGAGCAATTCTGGATATATTAATTTGATCTAGATAAAATCATTCTATAGGTTTTGACAAATGGGATCGCTGCACATTTGAATCGGTCGTTATGGATTCTTGATCAAAAGTGAAGATTGAGTTTCATGTCGGTTTGTCGGTGTTATTACTATGATAAAACCGTGATGGAGTGGTATGAAGCCAATGAAGTTCATATCGTACTGAAACCTGCAAATCCACCCGAAATTCCTGAGTTACAGTTAATCGAAAGATATTGAGCTCTTATGAAGCGGGTGTTTTTCGGAAAGAAGCAGGAGGTGAAAAACGCCAAACATTTTCTGCAAATCTGGACCAGAACTTCCCACAAGGTCACTAAGGAGTCTGTACAAGCCTTTATGGCTAGATTGAAGTGGAAAGTTCATGATTTTGATCGTGTGCCTGTGTAAACTATGCATCAAACTCATAAACTTTAATTAAAAATCAAGGTCTCAATGAAGATTCATTTTAACAGTATTATTATAAACCCAATCATCCGAATTTTTGTAGCTGTTCTATGATATAATAACCAAAAAATGATTCAAATTATCCAAGCGTCGAAGAAAAGAAGGGCAGCTTTGACATCCTCTTCTCACAGATTGTCCTGTAAAATTTCACCGGAATCCGGTAAATCAGATAACCGAACGTTCAGCTGTTGAAAGTTTGGTAAAAAATTACCGAATACTGTAAAATTGTCTAAGTGTGATACTTCATGCCGCTGCTAATCTTCTCGGTTCCTTGCCAGTAATTGCCGTCCACCGTCAGGTAAGTCCTTGGCGAGCACCTTAAGCAGCTGTATTTGCGTGGCGGCTTACGCTTCCAACACGGTCGCCTCGACTTTCACTTCCTCATGACGAAGTCCGCATTGGCCCATGACGAAGTCCGCATTTCTACAGTCTGTTTGGATGCACTGGCCTCCCGGCTTAAGGCACGGACGGGTTTCGCCACTTGGCCTTCTGTCTCCGCTTCAGCGCTTGATGCACCTTCCAGCCACGCAAAATCGTTGGACGACAGGAACCCGGTTTGCACCTTTCTCCAGGAGCGCCAGGATCTTGTGTATAGCCACTCGGCTGTGTGCGGTCCACACAAAGTGTGGCATGGTGGTGGACTCCTTCACTTGGTGGTGGAGCCGGGGATAATTACAATCTATCGAACGTGGTTGCGAAAAGTTGTAGCGTCATGAAATATGGTTAGACTTTGAACGTTGATAACTCAGTGATTTCACGATACATTTCCAAACTTTTTGCTCCAATCGATTAGAACATTTACAACGCGTTGATTCCAGTATATAAAACAATACAACACTAATTTTAACTAACGACTGTTCCAGAAAGTATAAGCACACCTTATTTTAACGGTCACTTTGAATATAATGAAATATTTCAACAAGTTTTGGCTGCGTCCTTTTTTTTGTTTGCACATTTCTGAATGACATAGCATCAAAAAAGTGCTCAGTTTTGTGTTACCTATCAAAATGCGCGGTCTTACTCCGGAACAACGAAAAGGTATCGTGCACAAATGGTGCACTGTGAGCAGACTCTTCTTAAAAAAAATGGCCAAGAAAGAGGGTGTGAGCGTCGGAGTGGTACGATCTGCGATTCAAAAATATAAAGAACAGTGTACGTTTGACGATGCGCCGAAGAGTGGTCGGAAAAGCGGTCCTGTTAGTCCAGATATCGATAAAAAGATCAGGGATGCCTGCAAGCGAAAACCAGCGACTTCCGTTCGGCATGTTGTGAAAAAACTAGGGACCTCGTCGAGTAACGTCATGCGTGCCAAAGAACGACTTGGGCTAAAAACATACCGGAAGCAGAAAAACCCCAAAGGAACCCAAAAGAGGCCGCGTCCGTGAAACCACGGGCCCGCAAACTCTACGATTCGATATTGTGTAGAAATTCTGGGTGTATAATAATGGACGATGAAACGTATGTGAAACTAGATTACAAAACGCTTCCCGTGAAACTAGATTACAAAACAATTCAATACTGTAAGCAAAAACAAAGACATCCCCAAAACGGAGCAGGCAATTTTTACCGAAAACTTTGGTAAGAAGGTTATGGTTTGGCAGGCTATATGCGAGTGTGGTAAAACATCTAGTCCGTACATCACAACGGAGACGATGAACACTCAGAAATACGTTAAGGAATGTCTCCAGAAGCGATTATTGCCCATGATCAGGCAGCACGAAGGTCAAGTAGTGTTTTGGCCTGATTTGGCGTCATGTCATTTCGCAAAGGACACTTTAGAATGTTACAAAAGTCAAAATGCATGGTTCGTGCCGAAAGACATGAATCCGCCAGACTGCCCGGAAGCAAGCCCAATCGAGACTTTTTGGGCTCAAACCAAAGCAAAGCTTCGAAAAATCATAAAACCAGCGGACGACATCCAAAAATTTAAAAAAAATTGGCCAAAAGTCGTCAAAATGGTGGGAAGAACCACTGTGCAGAAGCTATTGGGTCATGTTCAAGGAAAAGATAGGAGGCTTGGCTATGATTAAATATTCTGATTAAACGTGAGTAAAATATCATATAAAACCCAAATACAATAAATATGATTTGCCAAATAAAATTATTAAAACTAAAAAAAAACATGGCGTTTTTTGTTATTTTGAAAGTGTGCTCATACTTTCTGGAACAGTCTATATATGTCATTGAATATATATTGGAAAGGAAGGGAGCATAAGGGTATCACTTAAGCTGGAATAAGACAGCTGGCGTCTAGGAGTTAACAAACAGTATAATTTTCTTTATCCTACCGATTTGATTGTGATGCTGTGAATTCTAGTCCAACAGTTTCAGTGAGAAAAACGCAAACTTCTTAACAAGCCATCCTGTAGAAATCTTAAGAAGGGGCCATCCATATACCACGTGGACAGTTTGAGAAAGGGGAGGGAGTAAGCAAGTGTCCACGATTCATACATTCTATTGACATTTTTTATGAATCATTGTCCACGATGGGGGAGGGGGGTTGTGGTCGGAAATCGGTCAAATCGTGTTCACGTGGTGTATAGATAGCCCCTACACTCAGTAGCAAAAACAAAACCCGAGCAAAATTTTCTTCCAAAAAACGCGTTGTTCAGCCTTCTGCAACTTTCTCAATTATCAATATATTTGGCTGAAATTTTGACAACCTTATAAATAATGTTTCGACCTTATGTTACCAAAATTTTATGTTGATAAAGTTTATAAATTTAAAGTTATCATAGCATATGTGAAAAAAGTCATTTTGGATATACCAATTTCAAAAAACCGTATTTCTGTGAAAAATTTAGGTAGCATATTAAAAATTTCTCCATGACTTAAAAAAACACAAAAATTTATGTGGACAATATTTGAACTGTTTTCATCAAGTGGTTTGGACTACAGCTGGCGTCAAAGTTGAGGCTCCAACATGAGTATTTTCCTTTTTCAACCAATATTGACCACGCTGAACTATTGGTGCAAATACAAAGCCGAGGCGAATTCATCTTATTAATTCGGCAAAGTTACAGAACGTTGAACAACGCGTTTTTTGGAAGAAAATTTTGCTCGGCTTTTTTTTTGCTACTGAGTGTATGTATTGCAAATTGGGTCATTCAAATTGTTGTATCGTATCGTTGGAAGGAGATTTTTAATTTCCCGTGGATTTTGCGTGAGTGTCCTTGCTTATGGGTCCACCACTCTGTGTTTGACCCTTCATACAGCGTTACTGTGAATACAAACTCAAATTGATCCTGCTATAAGGTGAATCTGCATACATGATAAGGTCTCAGAAGGGATGGTGGCTACCTTACATACTTACAACTCTCTCCTACTCGCAATGTGTCAGGACCACTTTGGCACAACAGCGTCTGTAGCGTTTCCCTGACCCAAGCACAGTGTTTCCTATCATTAAAACATTCTCAAGAAACAGTTCATGTTAATCTAGAATTTAGTTCCTTATTATTTCTTTAAATCGCTGGTAGAAGGTCGTTCCAAAACTTTACAAATTATGATTAATTACAATAAATACTGTTTGCTCGGAGAAGTTGAGAAGTTGTCTGAAGACTGGAAATTATCTTGCTTGGTACCTAGGTTGAGCTGATGAAAAAAACGAGACATTTATTAGAAATAGGACTGGATAAATTACGTCCAACATACCGCACATACCGCTAACACAAATATTGAATTGTAAATTAGCCAGTACATAATCTGACAAAGCACGTGATAACTGATTCACTGAGCTCGGTCATATTTCCTTAGGCACTCTCTGTTACCAAACATTTCTTCTGTAGACTCTCTACTGTTTTCAGATGAAATGGCAAAAAAGCCGCAAATCCGCTTCATGGCGGGTGTAATGTGAACTCACCTGGGAACGCCGTACCACTCAGACTTAGTGACGCCTTTTGCCTGTTCCACGACGAAGCAGACCGTGCAATAATGGCATGTACCAGGAATTGTCCCTTTACTGAGCGAGATGCGAATCTTAATGAACGTTGCATTGCAGAGATAATAGTTACCTAAAATGTGTGAGGTCAATTTAGAGGTCTCGCCGGTTAAGAATGTAGTCAATTGTAAGATGCAGTTCAATCAAACACTTTTCGATCGGTACGTACATACATACAAATAAATTGCGCAACCACTTTCGTTTTAAGTCCTCAAGCGAGTTTTGAAGCACAAAAGAGTTTTGGTTCCCAGCAGGTGCAAGGTTACCCTCCGGGCGTTAGTAGGTTAATAGGATTTCCCACTGGCCGTTTTCTGTGCTACGTGGGATACCACGCTTCAGTTATGTAATGCTGTTGAGAGACATGACTGATGAACCTTTTGATTGCCGCTGTTGGGGCGTGTCAAAATGGGTACTCGATATGATTGAAGTTGGTTGTACAATGTTTTCAGTTATTGGACTGGTATGTTTCTTTAAACTGACTGTTCGTTGGGGTTTTGAACATTGTTACAAAGAAGTTACATTTAGCTTGTTACACTTTTCACACATATCACTTGGAAAATTGCCGCATGTGGTTTTTTTTGGCAGAGTGTCGAGTGGAAAAACTGTTTAAAATAAAAAGTGGGCCGGGGCCATGAAGAAAACACCAATTTGCTGGTCAGAATCCTCGAACTAAGGAACGCGCATACATGCATTAGGGTTGCACACTAGGGTGCTAGTAAAAATTACTTTATTTAAAAATAAAAAAGGCATTGCTCAAACATTTTATGAACCCAAAATATGAGCGTGTTCAAAATTGGAGCTCAATAGAATATGGGTTAGGTGTGCCTTTAATCGATCGAAGTCTTGAAATTCCCCAAAGAATATCGAAAATCGACGTTTGGTTTGCCAAAAATTATATAACACGTCGAAATTTTATGATAAATTGTCATATTTTTTTACGTTGTTAACATTAACATTTATAACAGTATCTTATAATCAATGTATGATATTTCTTTGGGGTGTTTCTTACATTAGAGTGGTTCATAAAGTAAAAAGAAATACGATCAATTTTAATTTTTACATTTCCTAGCAATTAGGAAATGTGCATCGCCATTAGTGAATCTTAACTCGAACGGATTAAAAGTCCCAGAAAATTCATAATTTTGATCGATTAAATTCAATGTCCGATTGAGCCAAAATTTAGCATGGGACATATTTTGGGCTACTTGCTTCAACTGTAAACAAAAATTAAGAGAAAAAATCGTGAATTTTTTGTTTCGAACAACATCAAATCGTAAAGGTAAGGCCTGTACTCGAAAAAAAATGCACCAGACAAAAATGCTTGCCAAAAAATAATTTAAGTAGGATTTTATTGAAACTTTCAAAGAATGAACAAATACATATGGATTATGTTTTGGCAAAATAACTTTATTCAATTTCCTTTTCATCGCTGAAAGCCCGCACCTTTCCCTTAAGACCCCTCATTACATTTGGGGCAATGCACAGTGGGCAAGAACTCATGAAACCTAAGGAAAAAATCTGTTACTTTTGTCGCTTTTAAGCGCGGCTTGTAAACAAGGCCATTTCCGCTTGGAAATTGTCTGGGAAATCGAATGGATTTAGTTTCAATCGCCGTACGGATATGGTTGTGGAGTTATAGAGCTTATTTTACCCCTCTTCCCTTTATATTCTTGAATAATTTAAAGATACCTTTGCTCGGCGTCGCTCAAGATCAACAAAATAGTGCTAACCCCATGTGAAATTCTCTGAAAAATCGAATAAAAGCTGTTTCACTTACCGCACGGCTCTGTGAACGAATATATGGCTGGTTTTACCCCACTTCCCCTAGTATTCTTGAATAGTTTATAGATATCTTTGCTCGGAGTTGCTCAAAATCAACAAAATAGTGCTAATCCCATGTGAAATTTCCTGGAAAATCGAATAAAGGTTGTTTCAACCACCGCACAACTCTGTGAACAGAGATATGGCTGGTTTTACCCCACTTCCCCTTATATTATTGAATAATTTATATATATATATTTGCTCGGAGTGTCTCAAGATCAACAAAATAGATCTATTCCTATGTGAAATTTCCTGGAAAATTGAATAGAAGCTGTTTCAACTGATATGGTATTGATTTTACCCCACTTACTCTTGTATTAATGAATAGTTTATGGAATATCTTTGCTCAGGTGTTTCAAGATCAACCAAATAGAACTGGTTCATGTGAAATTTTCTGGAAAAATTTAATACAGGTTGTTTCAACTACCGCACGGCTCTGCGAACAGAGATATGGCTGATTTTACCCCACTGTCATTGATTATTCAATAATTTATAGATATCTTTTCTCCGAGTTGCTCGAAATCAACGCATAACAATTGCTCATCTCTGATGAAATTTCCTGGAAAATTGAATAAAAGCTGTTGCAACCACCGCACAACTCTGTGAACGAATATATGGCTGGTTTTACCCCACTTCCCCTAGTATTCTTGAATAGTTTATAGATATCTTTGCTCAGAGTCACTCAAAATCAACAAAAAAGTGCTAATCCCATGTGCAATTTCCTGAAAATTGAACAGTATAGTTATCCACCGCACGGATCTGTGAACAAAGATAGGCTGATTTTTCCCACTTTCCTTACTATTCATTCAGATAATTTATAGATATCTTTGCTCAGGTTGCTCAAGATCAACAAAATAGGACTATTCCTATGATTTTTTGGAAAATCCGAGCAAAGATATCTATAGATTGTTCGATATCTAAAGGAAGTGAACAATCAGCCATGTCTCTGTTCACAGAGCCGGAGTCGCTGTCTTCGACTTTCTTCCACTTCCAGTCCACCGGTCGGTCGTCTGGGACTCCTCAAACGATTTTGCCACCCGAGACACAGTTGTATGGGTGATTCTTTATTGCCTTCCGATCTATGTCATGGTCGCAGTCGGATTTTCCATGACGGCGCGCACAATTCTCCGGCGATTTTCTTCTTGTTTCGATGACATCTCAATGTAAACAATTCACTCCAAAATAGTTATAACCAGATTTTCATCAAATTTTACCCACGGACAAAAAAGTTATTCACGGATAAAAAATTGTTCATTTTTTTCGAGTACAGGCCTTATAACGACCATTTTGAAGTCGTTGGGCAAAAACAATTTCGATTTTCGATTTTTCCTTTGGCTCCTTTGAGATAATTTTCAGGGGTATATATATCAAAACCTTGATGGATTTCAGGGGCCCCAAATCCATATCCGATTGAGCTCATATTTCACATGGGGTTATATTTTGGTATACTAGAACTTGTGAGAAATATCGTTTTTCTATTAAAATTCGATAGTGTGCAGAGGGGCTGGGTGCAAATAGTTTTCTTCCATACTCCCATTGCCGACCAACGCGTTTAAAAGTTCAATTGCAAACCAAATCAAGCGTGGAAATGGTTTGCAATCTTTCATGAAGCATACCTGATTTATTCAATATTTTGCTAAGTTTGACATGAAGAATCCTATGAATATATGCCAAAGTTAGCATTCTATATATGTTCAACCTGCGTAATTCTTTGTAAAAAAATGAGGTATTTTTCTACACGGGGGATACGTTCCACCTTTACTATGAAACCGCATAATAAAAGTCTAAATAGAGTTGATCAATCAATCAATCGCCGAAAACAAACCGCGTAAATGAACTGTGTAAAAAAGACTTTAGTGTTTCTATCTTCCTTCTATATATAGGGTAGGGAACGGCTTAATCAGGGGTGACTGCTTTAATCAGTTGTTAGGAAATAGGTTTTAAACTCCTACATTTTCCAAATTATCTCACTTTTAATGATACGAACATAAGCTCTATCTATCGGGCTAATCACTCGATGTATAAATAATGATTGGTTACCAATTTATTACTGTCATTTTGAAGATTTAAAGTACATAATCTAGAAAACAACCCATTTACTACCTGCTGAAGAAGTTCGCTCAAGTTTTACCTATGTGTATCTTGCATTTGTTCGCGTGTATCGGAAGGAATGTCTTTATTAGCCCCTTGTCACATCTAGGATTTATTTCATATATAGATGACCTGAAATCACTGTTTTTTCACGTTTCTTCCAGTCATTTGAGGTTGAGCTATGCTTATGATTATATTACAGTAAAAACATATAATGCTTCGCTGTTGAGCGCCAGCTATGGCATCACTGTTGCTTTTGAGAGAGCCCATGTTTCCTCTCCTCTTTGATTTCTATGGCTATAGTGCACCGGTATTGTAACGTGGAGCCGTCTCTTACATTTCTAGACAAAATAGTCAAAAGGTCGAAAGTAACATTTGTAAACAATGGCTTCTAGCGTATTTTTCTGGGACCTGCTTGCTTCCAAAAACAAAATAGCAGAAGAAACAGATACAGGAAGTTATTACCACCCCGTCGGTAGTAGGTATAGATGATTGCAACGTGACATTTCCAGGAAATTTACGTTTTAAATCATTGTTTACAATTGTTACTTTCGATCTTTTGACGATTTTGTCTAGATTTGTTTGTTTTTAAACAAAGCATCCCGTTTGTCGTCACATATGCTTTGTCTAACATTCCGTGAGAGTAAATGAAGTAAGAAATGCACATTGCCAATCTCAGGATCAATGACAAACTCATAGTTTGGTAGTGACGGTCTGTCTCATAACCTGCGAGTAGACGAGTATATGATCATTACAATCGACATGTTTTGTTGATTGTTTTCGTGAGCGGGTGGGTAAAGCGATGGAGCGGGTTGAGGAAATTGACGTTTGAAGCAAATCGTGAATTGGTCTATTTCATTTCGCCTTCGCACACATGTACGGAATTGCACTCATACAATATTGTTAGCTTATGTGCAGATTGCGGGGCTGAAGAAAACATTTCCATGACCGGAAAGCAATCCGCATGCTTTTAATAAGTCCCTGCAATTGGGAACTATATTCCGTGACTTTGACATTTTCTGAGTTTAATGGTCGTTTCTGAAGATATGCTCCGAAGTAAGCAGAGGGATGGACGTCTAAATATTGGCAGTTCTAATTATGGATTACATACAGCTTCATCAAATGTCCCAGGTGCTGAATAAACTATCCTATAAAAATGAATTTCTGTCTGTCTGAACCTTATAGACTTGGACTTTTCACATAAAGAGGGTACTCCCATACAAATGAAACACATATTTCTGCATAACTCGAGAACTTATCAAGCAAAGGAAACTAATTTTAGAATGTAAGAGTTTTTGTAAGCAAAAAATGTTTTCATGGTGGTTTGAGACTCCTCCCCTCTCTAAAAGGGGAGGCTTCCAAACAAATGAAACAGAAGTTTCTGCATAAATCAAGAACTAATCAAGCAAATGGAACCAAATTTTACATGTGGAGTTTCCTGAAGTCAAGAATTGTTTCAATTGTGGTTTTAGACCCCTTTTTTTCTATAAAAGGGGATCCTATACAAATGAAACTGAAATTTCTGGATAACTCGAGAACTAATAAAGCAAATGGAACAAAATTGGCATGTGGGGATTTTAAAGGCAATAAATGTTTCTACGGTAGTTTGAGACCCCTCCTCTCTCTGGTGGGGGTGGGGGCTCAGATACAAATGAAACACAAGTTTCTGCATAACTCGAGAACTAATCAAGTAACTTAAGCCAAATTTGGCAAGTAGAAGTTTTCAAAGGTAAGCAATTTTTCTATGAGGGTTTGATACCCCTCCGCTCTCTGTAAGAGGGGGGCTCCCATACAAATGTAAGACAAATTTTTGCATAACTCAAGCACTTATCAAGCAAATGGAACCAAGTTTGACAGGTGGAGGTTGTTGACAGCAAGAATTGTTTTTAAGGTGACTTGAGACCTCTCTCCTCTCTGAAAGGACTGATTCCCATACAAATGAAACAGACATTTCTGTATGACTCAAGGACTAATAAAGCAAATGAAACCAAATTTGGCACGCAGAGATTTTTTAAAACAAAACATGTTTCTATGGTGGTTACAAACTCCTCCCCCCTCTGAAAGGGGGGTGAGCTTTCATACAAATGAAAAATTTTACGCAGGGGTTTTTGGAGCCAAAAAAGGTTCTTATGATGCTTCGAGACCTCTTTTCTTCCCTGGGGGGGGGGGGGGGGGGGTTATGCTTTCATACAAATGAAACAAAAATGTTTCCATAACTCAAGAATTAATCAAGCAAATGGAATCAAATGCGGCATGTGGGAGTTCTTGGGGTCTCCTTTAGCTCAGTCGGTAAAGTCGCGGCTACAAAGCAACACCATGCTGGAGGTGGCTGGGTTCGATTCCCAGTCTGGTCTAGGAGCTTTTTGTTAAGGAATTTTTTTCAACTCCCTGGGCATAGGCTATGATTGTAGTTGCCACACAATTATAGTACTGCAAAAATGATAGCTGGCACCGAATGTTCTCAATTAATAACTGCGGAATTGTATTTAGAACACTAAGTTGAGAGCAAGCAATAAGCTAGTTGCAAATGCAATAAGCTTGAAACGCTAAGAAAGAGAGAAGGGAGTTTTTGGAGGCCCGAATTTTTTTAATGCTGGTTTAAGACCGGCTTCTTTTATACAAATGACACACACATTTCAACCAGACATGAGAATTATCATTGCAGCTACAACGCAAAGTGTGTATTTCTCATGTTAGAAGCACGTTCTGATAGAAGTTTGAATCTGAACAGGAGCGAATAACTTGATAACTGGCTTTGGTATTTTAGAGTGCTGCATTAAAGGTAAAATATCTGAGGATAATAGCATACAAATGTTTCCACAATGTTTTACTAATTCCAAATTGAGGTAAGATAGTACCAAAATAGTACCTTTCAGGTATTCCCAGGTGGGATACAAACAACAAGTTTTGTTATTCGAGAGATATTTAGCTTTTAATTCTTAGGTATATTATCTCTTAATCTGAGCTCTTTAATACCAAGGCAAGTTATCAAGATACAGAATTAGGTATTCATACGTTATTTTCTCCTTTTCGGGAACCCCTCCTGAGTCTCAGATCTACGTTATGCACAAGAAGATGATATGTAGTTATGCTAGATAAAATTACGTTCAAATTAAATTTTTGTCTATGAATTACTGCTACACAGAAAGAAATTCCATGGTAGAAACTGCCGATCTAACGTCTAAATCAAAATCACACGCCTAAGTTTTTTTTTGCAGAAAATTATTTCGTTCCGTTCTACTATGACAATAGACCGGTATTTTAACATTGCAGTAGAAAATACCATGAACTGTCATAATTTATGGTAGTTGTCAGCAAAAGTTGTAGGAACTGAAGAAGTGAAGTGGAGAAGTGAAGAAATTTAATTCTTAGAACGGCAAAGTTAAGTTCGATAAATTTATGCAACGTAGCTACGTGAACAAAAATAATAACAAAAACAAAATAAAATAAGATAAATAAAATAATAATAGAAAACAAATAGATAAAAATAATCGAAGTCATACATGAGCAAACGAAGATTATTTAACAAAACTCATTCCGAAAAACAACCATAAATTTAATTCTTAGAACGGCAACGTAAAGATCGATAAATTTATGCAACGTAGTTACGTTAACAAAAATAACAACAAAAACAAAATAAAATAATAAAAATGAGATAACAAAAATAAATAAATTAAAAATAAATCAAAATAATAAAGTCACACATAAGAAAATGAAAATATTTGAACAAAACTCATTCCGAAAAACACTCATAAACGCGCCAATTCTATTAAATTAACAATCGTTTAGTTGAAAACGTTGCCACGCACGCACCGAGCTCAGCAAGTATAATATGAAATCGGAATAATGTGAATACTTAGATTTTATATTGGAAATTGAATTGCATTATGAATTCTGTATAAACGAAGAAAATCGCGTCATTGTTGAAACATCTTTTAGAATATTATTTTGATCTAATGATCTTACCGTGAGTCGTATCCGATCATACCATAGTAATTTTGAGTGAGATAGAAATAAGTATCCAATCTACAAGAAACTTTCTATCATAATCCTCATAATCTGGATTTAGTGCTCAGAAGGAAGTTCATTCAACCCAAAAAAACTTTAATATTGAAATCATTAAACAGTGAATCTCTTCATTGATTTCAATAAATCTTGTAAACTCTGTGGATGTTCATTCAAAAACCCATCAACATGGGCTCACACAACCTGCAATGATTTTTAAAACTTTATCGCAACATTTTGATCTCAGTACGGTTAAATACGACACGCAAATACACCCGTCATCTTCGACTGAGTAAGTGATCATATGTGCCTACATGTGTCATTGCATCTGGTTCGGTTGAACTTGTGCCTTTCGCTTGTGCGATCATCTTTAGCTTGAAGTGGCCGCGTGATCTTGAACTTAACATTGAAAGTTTAAAAAGTGAGCAGGAATCATTTAGGCGATATTCAACCGCTATAAACAGAGGAGAAAAAAAACTCTCCTGCAGACGATTTGTCAAATGTCCGAATGGAATCCGACCGGCGAAGGTTTACCAATCATCGCTTAAGCAGTCAGGGTCACGGTAGGACTTCCTTTTTTGCTGCGTTTTTTTTTAATTTGATTTGCTAGTGAACGTACATCACGAACATTTTAGCAGCCCATACTGGTTGAGAAAATCAGTAGATTCGATTATGGTTGTGCAAATATGTTGAGCTTGAATTTTCTTGTAAGTTTGCCCGTCCAAAAGTTCAAAGTTATTAACGGACCACTTATGGTGCATTATTGCGCGTTTCTATGCTGGACAATCACCCAAAACAATTCAACCGGCTTATTTCATGGTCCGCAGTTGCTAACTTGTGCCTGTTAACATCATTTCAGTTGATTTAGCAAAATGATTCCGACCACGTTCGTACATGTTGTCTCGGCTTTTGACGCATGTTAAAGCTTCTTCTGGCGACGTCTTGTAGATCATGCTATTGTATTTCGAAAATTGTGTTGTCATTTCAATCTACAAGTGGATTTAGCTTGTTTTCGCCATTATTTTGGACAACAGGCATTAGTAGCAACAATTACACCTTGCTTCAAGCTTTTCAAGTACTCAACCACTTTAATACCCTAACTGTGTCTACAAAATACAATCGTCATTAGCAGTTCAGACTATCGTGAGAATATATCCGACAACAAACCATTCGTTAACAAATTAGAAACATCTCGATCAAAAAGTTGTTCCCACATTGGCTTCATGCACCGAACAAACTCACGGAGTGCATCCCACCGTGCATACTAATTCCCATAAGAGGTCAACTAGAAGTCACTCGCCGCGTAAGGTCAGCGCTGGCTATATGGACAGTCTAATTTCCTCATTTGTTGCAGTTTTGCCACTTCAGTCGATGAATGCCTTACTGACGCTCATCAACGAGTAATATTTCCACATTTGAGCTAGTCGCAACAGTGAAGTGCATGCAATAATTCGCGCTGTTTTCTGATGGCCAGCGGTAACCTGCAGTGCCATCTTCAAATTCTTCTCGTCTGGTGCGCGAGTAATCACAGAAAAAAAAAAGATTCTTGATCGAGTGAAGGGAAATCTCCATTACTTTGTCGGTTATTGAAAATGATTACATTTCAATGTTTAAGCTGCACATAAACAATCCCAAACGTGCGCACTGTGTGCAATGCACAAGTTAAGTGTGGTGCAATGCCGAAGGAATGGAACCGATGCATAATTATGCTACAAATGTACGGTGCTGTGATTTTAAGATGAACCTCTCAGTGAGCAAGCACAACTAGCGAAATATGATGCGCGATGGTACAGTCTGTCCGCGTGGAAGATTGTTTCATATTCATTAAATTAATTGCATCTAGCTCATCTTGAAATGTGACCCAGCAAGCAAACGGCTTCGGTAGCAGCAGCAGCAGCAGCAGCAGAGACGGCAGAACACTCCAATCAACTTCGTACACATGTGGTGCGCTGCGGAATCCATCATTTATCATCTTCGTGATGTCATCTCGATGCGAAAGGGGGAACGTAGTGTCGGTATTTAACCTACCTACCTGCTCGTGTAGGCTCCGTAGTACACGCTCTTGAATCTACTTTCCGTTTCAAACGCGGTTCGAGTCTTGAGTGTACTTCGTGACTAGAATGGAAAACCATTTGGGAAATCCTACACGAGTGATACGGATGTTGGCGGATAATTTGTTCCAACTTACTTTGTATATAGCTTCAAGTATGTTTTATTTTGTCAGAGCATAACTTTGACTGATAAAACACATTATAAAAAAAACACGCTCTATTATGATAGAGATCTCGACCATTCTGATACAGAATAAACTAGCAAACCGTTGGGATGCTGGTCTGGGCTCGTGGTTTCGAGTACCTATAGGGAACGATCGGTCCATTATGATCGCCGATTGGTAAAAATGTGAGGCGAATAATCACATTGGGACACTTCCGCATTTTTGAAGAATTCAATGAAAACTGCATCCCAAACAATAGACTGCGTCAAACTATTTGAAATCGTATTTCATCATGCCTACTTCGTTAGATTTGTTCACAGTGGGTTCTGTACGGTTTTATTTTGCCATCAGTTTGAATCAATTATGAATGTCTCTCTGGGGCAGACGAACACACATTGGAGCGATTTCATGAGCAGTTTATGCAATTGTTGAGAGAGCCATTCAATTCAGTAGAAACCAATAAGGTAGTTGTGCAAAAACAACAATTGCGAGGCAACGTCTGACAAGTGGACAGCCAAATTGATGCCCCAAAGTGTTGCGGTGTTTGGAGCTTGACATAAATAGTGACCATTTATTTTTTATAAATTAATGTGGTGGAATGTTCCTAAGATCACATTTTCGAGAAGCGCGTGCCAGAATGTTTTCCGGAGTTACGGAGTTACAGATGTTACTTGAAAACCTAGGGTATGTGTCCCTTAACTCATCCTATTATGCAATGATCGATTACATTTTTTATTATAACTCATAAAGTTTTTAAGTTGTAAGCGATATTCAACTAGTTAGACACTTGCTAAGAAAAGTATGACAAGATATTTGGTAGTATGTATCCAGAAAAGTTAGACAGCTCTTTTTATAAAGTCAGAAACATTCGAGGGATATGGATTTAATGTCGGTCTATAAGCACCAAATTGGGTCTATTCATGGATACAACTTCGTCCCATTCGCTGGATTCGATTTACTTAATACAACATTTCACATTTTTTCACCTTAGTTTTGGACTGACCAACAAAAAATCCTGGACCGGTCCTAGTCAAACTTTTATGTTCAACCACAACAGAATTGGCAAGGAATTCCCCGACAATCAGCCAGACAACCCACTACTATTTCATGGCATCTTCTGAAGCATAAGAGGTCAATTTTTTTCATGAATTAAAAAAGAAGTCCTTTAAACCTGTATACCGCGCGCGAGGCTCAAGGTTTTGTAGACTACTTTCTTTATTTTTTTTATTAACTACAACAATATGAAACAAATTTTCATCATCATCAAATAGACCAACAAAATAGTTTATAAAGTGATAAAAGTGAGAAAAAAAAGTATGAAAAAAGAAAATAACCAACACATTGTTATCCGTTTGTAAATAACTTCGTCAAAATACAATCTTCATTTAAAACAAAACAAAAAAGCAACGTAACCGTACAAGAAATAGTCCTCACAAAATAATCCGTTTTTAAACAATAATTAATTAAATTAATTAAATTAATTTCGCTCACTGTTAAGCATACAGTTTTAACGTGTGAAATACAAAGTCTTTTAAATTCTGAAAGTGTTGGCGCACGTTTATGTGTCTTGGCCAGAGCTTAGAAATATCATATTCAATTCTCAAATTGCACCCTGACTGCGTCAAAATATTAGTCATCACGCACTGTTCCTAGCGAACATGAAGTAAACACAAATTTGCCTTCATGAATCTTTTATGCAAGATGAGACAACTTGTTTTGTGTTGATTTACTTTGATCATTCATTCGTTCCAGAAAGCAGTGAATGTACGTAAGTGCAAACAACTCATTCAATTTCAACGTTCTACAGTGAAGACAAAAGAACAGTCATTCATTTGGAGAATCAATGAAGTGGAAAAAACCAAAAGTTCTCGAATCGATCCTGCAAATGCCTTTTCTCGAACAAATGCCCCACAAACTCTGTAGCGATTTCGGCCATTTGGCCTTTTGGATTCCTTTGCCTTCAGCCATGTTCGGGAATACTTGAAATTCTGTGGCAAAAAAAAATCACTCACGAACGCGAAAATGAATGACTGGTTACCAGAACATTCAGTCAAGCAACCGAACTCTCTTGAGGCTAGAATAACCGTGTGCTTTGCTGTGTGTGAATGAGTTGTGTGGAACAGGAGGACAACGGAATGACTGAGCATAACAAAATAGTAAACACGAATATATTGCGTGACTGATAGAACTAAACGAAGAGAGCGAAAATTGTACCTACTGAATATTTTTTTACTCATTGTTCACGACGGGTGTCATTTTTTCCGAGCTCTGGTCTTGGCATCGAATTGAAAACAGTTATTCCTTTAAAGTATAATGAGATTTGTAAAGCATACGTCAAGAAAAACGGTGTTCTCATTTCATCCCCGTTTCTTGTATTACATCTATGAATGTCACTTCCTCTTTCAATTCGATCACACAAATAGCGAGGCAGCAAACCATTAACTACTTTAAAAATGAACACCATTGTCAAATATACAATTCTCTGCTTCACCGATAACCATTGCAAAGCGTCTAACATAAAAGTCGAGGAAGTGAATCTGTTACATCTTAAAATCAAACGCATTATTTTATTCTGCAAACGCTGTAGCCTTAGTATTTGTGTTTGATTGGCCAAAAATAAAATGAAAGGGCAAAATGAATGACCTCCCAGTTCACCAGATCTGAATCCCTTGGATTATTTCGTATGGTCATACATGCTGGCGAAGGTGAATGACCACAGGGCGTCTAATATGAACCAATTCAAAACAGTAATCAAACAAATTAGGGAATCATTGTGCAAATAGGAAACGGCTTCATTTAAATCCTTAGCTGCAATGAATAACACTGTGTCATCTGCAAACAGATTTATGTCACAAAATCGTAAAACACGTCGCATGTCATTAATATATTTATAATAAACAAAAGGGGCCCTAATACACTTCCCTGGGGCACTCCATGGTTACGGGACTGGAAAATCAGACAAATAGCTTTCAAACCATTGGTATGCAGTACTCGAAGTTCCAAAGCGCTTTATTGTTTTCAACAACAAGGACCTAGAAATTGTTTCAAAAGCGCGTTTCTTATAAAAAAACACCAACAATTGTATCTCTACTCTCTAAGTTATCTTTCCATTTTGGTCATACTAAATTCAACGTGGTTTCACAAGAATGGCCTTCCTGGTAGCCAGATTGCTCCGGTATCAACAAAGAATTAAACTATTTAAATAATCTAGCAACCTGCGTTTCACAATAAATTTTAAAATTTCCTCCAATGTGTGAAGCATGTTGGTAGGATGAAACTCTTCGGCTTTAAACGTTCCAGCAACCTTTTGAATCGACACAACCAACGATTCTTTCCACACTTCAGGCACGTGCCCAGTTTGTAATGATTCATTAATAAGGAAAAATGTTACCGATGACATGAAAGCAATCTTGAATAACTCTAACATTGTTAACATTGTCTACTTCAGCCGCTTTTCCTAATGAAGAGCGACTATTTCTAAGTTCATCTATTTTGATCGGTTGAAAACCTTCAAATCTGCAATTACTATTAACTGGCTGCTTTATTCCATCAGGCTCAACGATCAATTCTATAGATTTGTTGATCAATGAAACACTATGGACGAAATTATTATTAAATTTAGATGAAATTGCTTTTTAGACTGGTTTATTATTGATTGTTTTAATAAAGATTTCAGAATTTTCCCTAACTCTTTGCTATTGTTTTGATGTTGATCAATTTTCCTCTGTATATATTCAGTACCAGTTTTTTTTTCAATGGATTGTGAAAATTTGAAGTTTGAGCTTTGAATCCGATTGAATACAGTGGAGCTTAATCTGTTCCTTGAACCATCATATTATATGCAAAAACATTGAATTTATTGATCATTGCATAAAAGATACATGTTATTTAGTATTTAAATGTCCAACACCAATATTGTTTACTCGACCAGTTTTTTTTTTCTATTTCTACCTATCCATGTACAATTATTGAAAATGAAATGGAAAACTCCCGTGAGGGGCCATCGAAGCAGCCTGTACTGTACATAGAGCAAGCAGCAATTGGTTAACAAATTTGTTAACATAGGAGAAAAATTTCACATTCATGCAGAGACCGTTGGTTGAAAAAAAAACCTCGTCTTGATGGTCATGTAGAGCAACATGAAACATGAAATAAGGTTCACCGGAAGCAACTCCACTGGCCCAACACAGTTTTTTTTTATGTTTCCTGGCGTATTGCATTCCTGTTGAAACATATGTGCGCTCAAAAAGTATAAACAAAACGAACACATAATCTAATCACGATTGAAGGCATGTTTTTTTTTTAATTTGAGGTTCTGGAAATCAATATTAATTTAGCTATATTTATAATGAAATTGGAAGATCGCAGCAAACGATGCTTTCGGAGGTTGAGTTTTCTGGAGCTGTAACGTTTTTCTTTCGTGGAACCGTGATTTTGATTCTTGAAGTAAAATATTTTGAACATTGGTATTGCATGCGTTTAATTATACTGCACCGGTGTGCGGAGCCATGAAAAGTCGGCCTTATATGTTTTCACCATCTTCCAATTATTTTTATTTTTCTATTCATAAACTTACCAGGGCCCAGAAAAGAAGCCTTGAGCAAAATACTAGAATCATTTAATTGAAATTCGTGTAGATAACCTTTACTTTTACTAATAAAAATATACTCATCAATTTGTATCATCAAATACGGTCAATCAGCAATCAACATAGATTAGGCTTAAAACAGCAGATCATTTAAAAAAAACATGAATATAAATACATTCACTATATATTTGTTCACTGTTACGCGTACAAAAAAAACCAAAACACCGCTGGAACACGGCTGATTAGGGAGTTGTTTTACTTCTAAAACAAAACTCACAGCATCTACGCCCTCAGTGTTCATTACAGCAGCATTTATGGCAAGTTTAGTCTTTTGTTGATTAGCAAAATAACAGTAGCCAATGGGTCCCAAGGTAAGCACGCTAAACACGACACTAGACCGAAGCTGCTTGCCAAAAACGTTCCGCTAATGTGCTTGAAATGCCAACAATACGACGGAGGATGGGAAGGGGGCTCCTAGTTTTAGATCATTGATGTAACCATTTTCACTCTCTTGGACGCATAATTTAAGCAAAAATGTGGAATAGTCAGATGGCTGGCAGATCCAGCGGTCTGGCTGGCAAGAGGCTAAATGACGGCAAAATGGTGCCACATTTATGTGTTGCAAAGATTTTTAGATTTGCTGGTCAAATTAGCTGCATGATTATGGGTTCATGGAATGAAATGTTGAACTATGTACTTTATGATTCATGTGATCGGAGGTAATGGTTAGAGAAGGTGTATTCGTAGGTTGTTATTGTTTGACTTACAACGCATTCGTTTATGGTTAGAACACATGTCAGGCAATAGGCAATTTTCATGACCCCTGTGATAGCATTAGCATTGTAATTTTTATAGACACAATTTTCGTTGAAATATCAACCACTTCTTTTTTTTTATTTAAAATTATATAATTTGTGTTAAATGTTAACACTTGTGATATAATAATCATCATCTGACCACACAAAAACTATAGATTAAATAACCATTGAAGCTTGGGTCACAGACTATAATATTTTTTTTCAACAATTTTTGGGAAAACAAAACATTATTTATGTTTACCTTAGCCTTTTATAATGAACTTAATGTTAAATAATAATTGCTGTAAAATTTTCATCGCGAAAAGTTTTGATCTAACATCTATTGATTAGTTAATTTATTACGAAACGAGGTACCAAATATAGAAAGGTATCAGTAACTTCTAAAACCGTTCGATTAGTTTCATTAGGCTTTATGCACAAATTACGTAACGCATGAAGGGGTGGGAGGGGGGTTGAGCAACCGTTACTTATTGTGACATATGGGGGAGGGGGGGTTTTAAAATCGTTACGTAACCAATTTGAAAAAAAAAAAAATTAAAAGTGAATAACCAATTTGCTGCAATACTTTCACTTTATATATTTCATTCTAGCAAACATTACTGTCCTCTCTTGGTGACTCATGGTGATGAGCGAACATCTCCTTCTACATCAAGTAGAAAAGAGTTAATTTATACTAGTTGAGAACTATGTTTTAAAATTCTGGGAAAATCCCACTTTCAATACGTCAAATGAAAGGTTTCAATGTATATTTAGAATAAAAAGATTCGAAACTGAGCCAAAACTTTGTTTTTGTATTATGTATTATTGTAATGACGTTTGCCATAACTGGTACACTGCAGCAATTATCGTCTTATTTTTAAATGTTGGCCAAGTGGTGCATCTGAAATTTGCCTTTAGGAAACAATGCACCTTTGCATTGATTCGACCAGTTGAAAAAAAAATGTTTTTTTTTTTCACATTAGAACCATTGAAATAATAAGAATTTTTGTTGAATTTTTTGTTGATTGTTGATTCTACCAAATTATTTTGTTGATTCAATAATGATTTCTGTTATAAATATAATTTGACGAATATTGGATTCGATACGAAATTGTATTGTTACAAGTATATGATTGCATTAAACTAAAACAATGTGTGGTTTGATTTAATACACAAAAAATGTTGATTCTAATGATTGCGTTTAATCACCCAATATTCCTCTGCGTGTAGCCTACATCAAATGAACTTGTTGCTGCCAAGGATGGAAAAATTCAATCGCTTGCATGATTGCAGCTGATTCCGTATTTTGCTTCGACATTTCTTTTTCGATCATTCGCAATCGCATGGAAATATTTCATATGATCTCTGCTGATTATTTATGCCACTGAATCCATGAATCAACCAAGCTAGAGAGAGAATGATTCAATCAAAGCGAGCCACGCAATATCCACATTCATTTTGAATCATGTGAATCATCTACTACCCTGATAGAAAATCATCAGTGAATCAATATTTCGAATCAATATGAATGCAAGCTTGCATTCATGGAACTACTTGTTGAGTGTTATAGAATTCAACTGAATACTAAAAGCGTTTTCCGCTTCACGGTTTGCTTAGTAATAAAAATCATGACTTTTTCATTTCTCAACCGATTTTTGACGCTGAAGTTCTGTTTGTCACAATTTTTTTCTGGATTCAGATAAAGAAATTTTTGATCGCCAATTGTGGACCATTCTTAGTGATAAATCATGTTGTTTAAAAAACAAAACAATAAGCCAACGACGGTTCCATGTTTTCTAGGGTATATTCTAGCAGACTTGGGACCGTCGTTTGCTTCCCCGGTAACCTTCCGGGTTTCACGGTCTGGTTCCGAGGACCGCGATTCGTTCCGACAAAACATTGACTAACGAAACATTATTTTATACTGATTCAAAGTCAAATACGATGTAGTACCAGCAAACCTTCTCTACCACCGTAACAGTGACCAGAACCCTGATCACCCGTGATCCGGTTCGGTAGATTGCTTTCCGTTCCAACAAAACATGGGTGTGCTACATATTATTTTACATTAATATTCTAAGACGAGTGTGATTAAGTACCGGAGCATCTTCCCAAACGTAATCTAGCCATAAATGTCAGTAACCGGCTCATCCGAAATCTGGTTCGGAGGACCACTTTTTATTCCTACAAAACTAGGCTTGCGACATATCATCAATGCTAATTTTCAAAGGCGAATATGATGGAGTACCAGAGTACCTTTTTAAACGTAATCTGAGCACAATTACCAGTATCCGAATCATCCAATATTCGGTACCAATGACCACTTTTCGTTCCGAAAAAATAATCAAAATAATCCGGATACTGGTCATTGTGCTCAGATTACGTTGGATTGAGTATCAGGAAATATTCCCTAAAGTATTCTAGCCGCAGTGAACAGTATCAGTACAGACAAACAGACGTAATTCTTTCTCTTCACTCATCTTACACGCGTTTAATGCTCAATTTGAATATAATTTTATAACTTATTTTATTATTTTTGAATAGTTAATTTTTTTAAAGTTTTTTCGACCAATTGCCGGCTTAGATCCAGATTTGACCGCAGTCGGCATCAGTAAATCCAATGCACCCATTGACGATCGGATGTTGATTCAGAACACGCCGGTTAAAATTTCCGGCCATCAACTTGTCGACATTCTTTTACGGCCTTTCAGCAAAGCTTCCCATCAACCTGTTCAATAAGCTGCAGAAGGGTGATGTTTTGACAACACCGTCGTTTCATTCTAAAAATTAAACAAACAAAAAATGTGTTTTGCTTATAATTTTACTTCCAACAGTACTTACTTGGTTTATCACTGTTGAAAGATCACCGTGACTCAAAACGCGAATGAGTTTTTTCGACAAGCAGCTAGCAACAGCAAACAGCAACATCAACACACAACACCATAATAATCATAGCCAACTTTTGTACTATCGAGGCGATCGTGGCGATTCAATCTTCGTTATACAATGAATGCATTCATAGACGATTCTTTTATCTGTCATTCATAGTACAATTAATGCATTGAAGGAATGATTCAACGCATGAACAAAATCATGCGTGATCGATGTCAAATTTTTCTTCTCATTTTTTCTCTTCTTCATTCACTCCGGTGTGTTATGATGTTGGCAGAAGATCACTCAGATTGAAATTCTTCCAAGAGCGTGTTCGCAAATGATTTAAAATTGAACGTTATTCGATGCGATTTTTTCCATCACTGGTTGCTGCGTCTGTTGTTCTATGTTATGTTTCTGCCGTCATGAATTCTAGATAAAATTGTCAAAAGGTCGAAAGCAACAATTAAAAACAATGACTTAAAACGTAAATTTCCTGGAAATTCCAGGTTGCTAACATCTACATCCCCTACTGGCGGAGAGGTAATAACTCCCTGTTTCTGTTTCTGGTGCAACTTGGTTTGTAGGAGTAAGCTGATCACAGAAAAGTACGCCAGAAGTCATTGTTTACAAATGTTACTTTAGACCTTCTGACTATTTTGTCTAGAATTAGTCATACATAGCGCGCCTTTTTTCATGCACTGCCCGGATCAAAAGGAATACTCTGAATAGTACCTAGGTATATAAAAAATATAATTTATAATAATTAGATTATAATAACTGCAATAAGTCAATATTATGCATTTCATAAAATACTGTTGATTTAAGTGATATGAATTACACTTTTTTTGTGATACCTTAAATAATTTAAAGACATTTGAAAAAACTTGTTGAACTAATATTTGTAACAGTTTTAAGAACATCCATTAACCTGAATAAATGCAGTATGAGCTAATATAAAGATTACGAAAAACATTGCACCTGAATGAGTGCAATGTTTATCGTAATCTTTATATTAGCTTCAAGATACTTAAATGAAATTAATTGACTGATGTTTGCAATGATTACTAATTTCAAGTACATTAGAATTAAACATAAAGCAACAACAATTACAGTTTTTGTGATGATTTTTTCACAGTTGGGAAAAAAGGGGGGGTCCGTGAGCGTAACGTAGTTTAAGGGGGAAGTCTGGTCACGCGTTACTTATTGTTACATAGGGGGGGGGGGGAGGGTGTCCAAAATCCCGAACTTTTGCGTTACGTAATTTGTGCACAAAGCCTTAGTTTCGTGGCGGAACATTGCAACGCAGGTACTCTTCTAATGGGACTTTGGGTTAGCATAAGTAAGTGAGTAAGTATGTTAGAACATCCTATGACTCGCCTCTTAGGAATTATTCGGCGGCCCTGAAAAGGGAGTTTGGTTTGAATGTTGGTATGCTGAAAAGGTAAAGATTGTGCTGGCTGTTAGGATTGTGTTGAAATGATCGACCAGTTAGAGACCATACTCTTTATCGCGTTACAGATTTTTCAGGGTTTGTTTGGGAATTCAAAGTTAATAATCAATGATATTTTTGATAGCAGCGAAAAACTTCAAATGATTGAAGCAAAAATCGCTAAAACCTATCGAGAAATGATGAAGCTATCAGCTTTCAAACTGTTTCTGTTTCAGCACTCGACACTGAAGAAGTTTGTAAGTAGCAGACGAAATAGGCCTATCTGTCAAAAGATAAGCTCATAGTGGAATTAAATGGAATTTGCTCGCGATTACTAGCGAAAATTTAAAAAAGTGTTTCAAGGTTTAATTTTTTATTTTTTTAAAAAGTGATCAAATGAAGTGTTAAATTTTAAATTCTCCTAGTTTCCCAATCACAATCGTTCTACTAATACGCTCAAAAAAGTTTTTTTTTTAAATAGTGTTTAAAAAAAGTGAAAGTGTTTCTGTTATATTCAAATTTTCATTTGTCGTTTACTCCATGCTATAAGGCATAGTCTGATCAAAATAGTTTAGGTGTGGTCCTAATAGATTGTTAGACATGCATTAGACAGTAATAATTACAACAAAAAATCTAATATACACTCTTCCGAAAGCATTTGGTAGCCTGAAGACGGCCGTTTTGTTTAAATGATGATACGGCCTCGAGTTGAAGGCCCCTCTCTAGCGTCTCAACCAGTGCACAGTGGGAAAAAAAGGACCCAATTTCCCACAGATGAGACGCCGCTGGATTTGCTGCTTGAAATATATCATTTCTTATGGGAAATTTGCCAAAACATTGAATGGTGCTGGTTTCATTCTGCGCTGGGCCCGGGAAATGGTCCATTTTACCCCATTTACCCCTAAAATTGTGTATTTTTGAGTTGGCAAGCGTATAACTAAAAACGCTGCTTGTTTTTTCTCCCGCATAGAAGCATATTATATATTCAAAACTCTTGGGAATCGAATGGTGCAGGTTTCATTCAGTTTCGAGCTTGGAAAGTGGTCTATTTTGCCCAATGTCCCCTTTAAGGGGGGATAAACAGTTAGAACGACCAAAAAATTCAATTTTTGTTTTTGGCATAAAAAGTTAGTAAATTTCCCGTCGAATACGCTCCTGAAACCTTTTTTTTGAAATTCTAACTTCAAGAGTTTTTTTTCATCGTTTTTCGAAGACATCTTTTTCGGTATTTTTGGATAATTAAAAATTTCAACGCGTTTTTCTCAAAACAGCATTTTCGGAGTTTATGCCGATGATAACTTGAAACCTAATTCAGGGTGGCCACAGACTTGGGAAAATCGGGAAATGCGGGAAAAATGCGGGAATCTAAATTCATCGGGAAATATGCGGGAAAAAGTCGGGAATTTCAAAATCCATCGGGAATTTTTGTCATATGGAAGAAATCATACGCACACCTTTTTCAAACGGTTCGAGTAGCGTTTTTGTCATCTACTTGGTCCAACGATCTCATTACAAGATGAAACAGTGGCCCCATGTTGTCAAAACCTTGGCATGTGGATCATTTTCTGCTGACTTCAGCCTGCTAAAAAATGTACCACTTAGAAAACCTGGCTACACGGCTGTGACAGGTGAGGTTTCGCACATGACTTACTTTTCTTTCTTTTTACCTGACTGGAACTGCTTAGGTTATCCTTTTCACTGAAGCATCGCTATTGTATGAATTACTGTAAATTTCTGTGCAAAGGTTAACTTTGCAAGTTTTTAACTTTTTTTTTAAATTTTATATGCTAGACGAGTTTCGCCAACCTGGGCTGGTAACACTGCTGTCAGTTTCAAAGTACCACAAAGTCTCAGTCCATTTGTAAAATAGACAAATATTTGTCCCTGCAGTGCTTATAAACCTATTGTGACAGTCATCTTACAGAAAAAACAAAGCAACCGAATGCATCAGAAATTTTGTTTGTGTATAAACGAATGCTTTTTAAAAATGAGCTGTGAATTTTTAAACCCCTGTTAAATAGACTTAATTCGGAAAAAATGCAAAATAGGTGAATATGTTTTTAAAAACAAACATTTGAATCGTCGTTTTTTAGCGTATTAAAACTCAATTAAGTCAAGACCACAGTTTGCTAACAGAAGCTTTTTTAGAAATTGAGCTTCTGTTCGTGAGAAATCGTTGATTTAAATGTTCGTTTACAAAAGTAGATTCGCCCATTTCACAAATTTCTCTGAAAACATAAAATGTCGACCAATTGATGCATGACGATATAATGGATCACTAGAATTACCTATCTAAGGCGAGATTTAGATAAAAATGAATTTTCACTGAAATTCTTCGAAGAAGTCGAAAAGTTCCGTTGGAACGAAGCCAACGGTTCCAACGGAACTTTTCGACGGTATTCCTATCAAAAGTGTTCGCTGGTGTGGTTAATGCGGTTAGCGATAAGATGCTGGGACCAAAGTTGAATTTTGTCATCATGTCTGCAGCAATGGTCGAGTCGTTTCCAGATCGTATCTCAATGGTTTCGTTTATTTTTGACGATTTGAAAATTGACGAAGAGCAATCTTCTGCCAGCCCTTAATATGGAAATCGAGTTTGCCTCTAATTCGGCAATCAAGAAAGCGAGAGAATTTTCAAAAATTTCCGAATTTCCGAATATAGGGTATGTGTCCCTTGACTCAGCCTATTATGCCACCATCGATTACATTTTTTATTATAACTCATAAAGTTTTTAAGCTGTAAGCGAGATTCAACTAGTAAAACACTTGCAAAGATAAGTTTAATAAGACATTTGGTAGAATGTATCACGAAAAGTTACACAACTCTTTTTATAAAGTCAGAAACATTCGAGGGACATGGATTTAATGTCGGTCTATAGGCACCAAATTGGGTCTATTCATGGATGCAACTTCGTCCCATTCGATGGATTTATTACTAAATGCAATCTTTGTACGTTTTTTTTTCTAGTTTTATGAATTAAGGCATTGCTAGCTGTATTTGATTTACTTAATACAACATTCCACAAAACAAACTCAAGTAAAACTACCTTGAAACACTTAAGTGATGTTCATGTATGATTTATTAGCCATTCAATAATGAAAACATTATAATTCACTATACAATGATTTTGTTCCTTCAGTTTGTGTTAAGATGAGGCACTTGAATATAAACAACAGCAAACTAATGCATATCCACTTAAAATTTTACCAATACCAACATTTTTACTACGTTATTGATACAACAGGCCATAATTGGGAACATACATAAAAATATGTCCCCAACATTGGGTCTACGATTTTCTCGTAAAATCATTGTTATTTCAGTAATGTGAACAGTCAGTTTGTAAAGTGTAACTATTGTCTGCACATCCAGACTGCATCGCTTGCTTTATCGACTCAATTAAGCCAAATTTAGATCACTTAAAGATCGTGTAGTTCATCTGTTCAGCTTAATCGGTGAAATCATGATGCCTCAAAAGTGCAAGAAATCGAAAACTACGCAAAAGTGAACAACTATAAGTTGATTGATATTGTCTCAATTGCTTTGGATATCATCGGTCATCCTAATAGCAATGTGATTTTGTTGATTATCGCTAAATTAATGACACATTTGGTACATAGGCCGAATGAAGGAGCTAGGCTAACATTGCATCCCCTAACCCTACGTGTTGGCATTTCGCAACGACTGTCGATCTTTTAACTATGGTTTTCTGAAGTAGCTACTCAACAAATCTCCATTAACATACCTTTTAAAGTGAAAAAGGAGGGAGTCCTTTCTCCATAAGAATTATAGGTTAGATTAATTATCACCCCACGTTTTTGAGACAATAAATCATAAACAAATCAAATCAAACAACGCTCAAATTACTCACTAATGGATGCTCCAGTGGAGCTAACGATTTTTGAAAATTTCACGCCTGAAGTCCTGATAGTGCATATTTGAGGTTTGAGCCCAGAAAACTTCGAAGTGATTGGGACTTGATCCCGTATGTCCTTAACGCGTTACGTCTTCTGTAATAACTCGCATCAAGGACATTGTGTCTGGTGGTGAACTTAATTGAAAAGAGTTTGGTAACTCAGAGAATTGTCTACGAGCTCTCAATGACGTTGTAATCATGAAATACTTGATACAATATGCAAGCAACGAACGTGCATAATTTTGAAGACGCCACCGGCTGAAAGTCTCTTAAATAAAGACATCTAATCTCTAATCATCTGGTAGACAAAAACCTCAAATGTTTCACTATTTCTCTTTAATTTTTATGCTTCTAGCAACATGAAAGATCAATGACTTATATGTAGCGATTTTTGTTCTCGTTTGCAAAATGAGAGACCAATGCAGGCTACGCAATACGCAAGAAGCCCGATTTGCGGCTGCTACCCGTTATTTTGTCTAAATGAAACAAGCCAAAATTTTAGATTGATCAAAATCCTCGAAAACTTCAAAAAATCTATTAAAACAATTTATGTTTACTAACTTTCCAAGTCAGGAAAATAAGGCAAAAATGCGGAAAAAAATTCGGGAAAAATGCGGGAATTTTTAAATTAAAATTGTGTGGTCACCCTGCTTATTATTCGATTAAGCTGAAACTTATAGGATTTCTCTATTATAGTATAACCTTCTATATGAATTGAAAATTATTGTAATATTTTATTATTAAATATGGAAAAAGGTGATAAAATGGCGGAAAAAATATGGAATTTTTCAAAAAAGTTACGCCAAAAGTGCAACTTTTTTTTTTACTTCTGTTTTTAATTCATCTACTAACTGTAAATATAATTAATCTAATTTTTTTGAGTTGGCAGGTTTCAGATCAAAACTGTGACCAGGAGAGCCAGCGCAAGCAAAATACAACCACTTTTCACGCACTCTAACGGCCGCCATTTTGTTGAAAAATAATTGAAAAACATATTTTTGTATACTTCATGGATACACTTATAATTGTAAAATAGTTTCGATTAATTTGAGTAAAAACTTCCCCTCAAATTTTTTTTTTCAAAAATGGGGTTTTTCCTCGTTCTAACTGTATATCCCCCCTTAATTCGCGGTTTTCTTGTTCGTAGCCTCTCAGCTACAATTGTTGCCAAAGTTTTTGGCTGAAAAGAGCCTATCTTACGTGAAAAAGCCTCAGAAATCGAATGGTGTTGTTTTCTTTTAGTTACAGAATCAGGAAATTGACCATTCTGCCCCAGTTAACCCTATTTTTGCGTGTTTTAAGTTTTTATTCATATATCTACAATCGCCACTGGATTTTCTACATGAAAAGGACCATATCGTACGTGAAAAACACTGAGAAATCGTATCAGCCTGCAAATGGTCCATTTTACCCCATTTACCCCTGAGTATGTGTCTTTTGTGATACATTTATGATACCAATTCAATCCATGTTACTACAATCGTCGCTGAATGTTTTGCCCGCATAGAAGCATACTACTACTGTACCCATGCCCTTTCGCTTAATTTTCAAACATCTGTTCTATTTCCAACCTACCGTACACTGACGGAACTTTAAACACTTTCTCTTCATATCTTTCATTCTAGCAAAAACATTAATGGCATTTCATAAACTTTATCAACATGAAATTTTGGTCACATGTGTTCTATACATTTGCTATAGTGCTGTCAAATTTTCGACTAAAAATATTGATAATTGACAAAGTTACATGTTTTGGAAGCAAAATTTTGCTCGGCATTGTTTAGCTACTGAGTGTACCACGAAAATTCAGATCTTTCTCATCGTGCCATCGGCAGGAAGCTAGGAAGGCAAACATACTTTTGCATATAAAAACTAATAAACGATACATTAAAAACTTAAAATCGTTCCACAAAAAACGCTTTCATGACCCATAAAACTCTGGTCAAAATCCACAATAAAATGTTTATGATCCATAAAATTTATCAATGTGATCCATAATTTATACAAAATTTAGCAATACAATGTCAAAAATGTACCGTTATATATCTAGGGTATGATCAGTAAAATTGTACGGATTACCCATAAACATATAGCGAATGTTCCATAAAAGGTTCAATATCATTCCTTAAAGTTGTACAATTGATCCACAGAATGTAACATTTGTGCACTAAAATACGTGCACATGATTCATAAATTATTGAAAATGTTCCATAAATAAATTGTCTATGATCCATAAAACAATGAATAATAATCTATAAACTCATATAAATGATCCGTAGCAAATTATTCTTATAGAAAATTTTCTCAACTACAATTTTTTCAAACATTGGATCTCAGAAAAAAAAAATCAAACAGCTCCTCTGTTAGACACACTATATTGTACAATGTGACATAGTAGCCACGATTTGTTATGCTGTACTCCAAATGCTAGAAATATCAATGTTGCCTGCTGAGCAGTTGAGGATTGAAGAACTAAGAAAGTAGAAAGCGGTCGATGTTTCCGATATCGTCTTCAATTTAACGACTGATTCAAGCATTTGCCCGGTATAATGCAAACGGAGGATGTTTTTTGTAGTTAGGTCCGACGAGCGATAGCGAGTTGGACGGCAAGCGTTTGCCCGGCATAATTTTATAAAAAAATCTTAAATAACAGTTTGATCAAGCCTTAAATTTGACATGGAGAATAACTTTCCCCATATTAATCTCATTGTTCCTTTATTCATCCTACGATGAATCAAACAATTGGGCAGTTGAAGGATCGGTTTTGTTTTCTAATAATGTTTGCTTACTTTTAATAACAACAACAAACATTACTTACTAATCCTGTCACCTGTCCATTGTTTAATTTCAAGTAGGATGAATTGCAAAGTGATGAGATTAATATTGGAAAATTTCCCTAGTTCTTTACATGCAGGAGTTCTCTTTAACAAATTTATTGGGAAACATGTGTCGCAGTTGCGGTCGTAAAAGAACGTGAAATCGCGAAAGTAAATCAGCTCTTTGAAAAACTGAAAATCTTCTAAAAAGCAATCCTTCTTTAATAGCAACGTTTGAGCCGCATAGCTAAAGAAACGGACATGTTAATAGATCTGAGTAGTAGCGCAGTCAAGGATCGATTTCCCCGTAGCCAAAAATTAAAAAAAATATAAACTCAACATTGTAATAATTCTGGCATAATTTATGGATCCTACATATTATTTTTAATGCCCAAAGTTTATTTCCCATGGGCCATATTTAGAAGCTTGTGGTAAATTTTTCAAAACTATCATGGATCATTGACGATAGGATCAATAATTTATTGATCATGTGTATATATTTAAGTTCACAAACGTTCCATTCTAAGGATCAATTTTAAAACTTTAAGGAATGATATTGAACCTTTTATGGAACATTTGCTATATGTTTATGGGTAATCCGTACAATTCTATGGCTCATACCCTAGATATATAACGGTACATTTTTGACATTTTATTGCTAAATTTTATATAAATTACGGATCACATTGATACATTTTATGGATCATATCTATTTTTTTATGGATATTGACCAGAGTTTAATGGGTCATGAATACGTTTTTTATGGAATGAATTTCAATTTTTAATGGATCATTTCTTCAGTTTAAAGGTGCAAACATAGGGCTGCCTTCGGTACATTCTACGGTGTCTCGTGTTTTAAATCGGTACCACGAACGTTTGACCATTGATCGGAAAGAAATAAGTGGCCAAAATAGTGTTAAGGAAACCCAACAGTTCAATTCGAGATGTGGCGAAGAAACTGAATTTAACCAAAACTTTTGTGCAAAATGCAAAAAAACGTGAAGGACTACACACGTACAAAGTCCAAAAGGCACCTATACGCGATGAACAGCAGAATATGGTAGGTAAAACACGTGCACGGAAGCTCTACACCCAGATATTGACGAAACCACATTGCCTCGTTATGGATGATGAGACGTATGTAAAAGCAGACTTCCGGCAGCTTCCGGGGCTCCGGTTTTTCACTGCTCATCATAAATTTGATGTCTCTGAGGACGTTAAAAAGCAGAAAGTGTTAAAATTTGCCAAAAAAATATGATTTGGCAAGAAATTTGCTCGTATGAGAAGCGGAGCACCCCATTCGTGACAACTGGAATGGTCAATGGTCAGGTGTACCTAAAGGAATGCCGCTAAAAGCGTCTACTTTCTCTTTTGAGGTCCTACGATTTTCTGGCCGGATTTAGCCTCGTGTCATTACTCGATTACTAGGTTTTGGAGTGGTACAAGGCTAAGGAGGTCAGTTGTGTGCCGAAGTATCTCAACCCCCCGAGCGCACTGGAGCTGCGGCCAATTGAAAAGTATTGGGCCATCATGAAGCAGGCACTTCAGAAGCATCCCAAGGAAGTGAAATCGGAGGAAAATATAAAAAAAAATAAACAAAAACAAAATGGTCCAAATGTTGTACAGGACCTCATGAGTAGTGTAAAGAAGAAGGTTCGTGCATTTGTACATGGAATTGAAATTGAATAAAACAAAAAAAAATCAGAACATATTTTATTTTAGTCCCTGAAAGTTCGAAGATGATTGGTTGAACGGACGAATTTTGCCGAGTATTTGTGTGTGTCGCAATTTGATTCCGTACATCCTTTACCTCAAGAAACTTGTTGAAAGTATGTCGCGTCGACTGAAAGCAGTGTTGAAGAATAAGGTGGATCAGATTTAGTACTGAAAGTAGAAGAATAACATCAAAGACATAACTGTTTGATAAAAAAGGTGTATGATTTAGTTAGTCTATTTTGAAATAGCGCCTGTGCAAACAATTACCTAGTTTTGAGTAATCCATGCACATTCCCACATTTTTCATGTCAGCACAGTTTTTCGTATCAGCATACTTTCATTGCCCATATAAAACTTACCCTCTACCGATTGAATCAGCTGAGATACCGAAGGAAATAACAAATTTTATTTGGTATATGATTTATTTGGTCCAGCAATGTAATTGATTTGCAAAACTGTCATAAACCATGCCAAATTTTTTTTGCAATGATTACTGGTTAGTAAAAACTAAACCTAGAATGAACTGAAAGTTATTACATACCGGATGCACATATAGAAAGAAATATTGAAGTTTCGGCGTTATCCCATCCGCATAAAGGGAATTCTAGATTTGACAGAAACTAATGGGATATTTCATGTAAATTTTAGCCAGATAACGCCTGAATCTATCCTGTTGTTTGAAAGATTGCAAACATTGTTGTATGGCGCATGAAAGACTACAAACCATTTTGTTGTTAGCGCCTCCATTGGCTGGGAATTAAACGAGAGAAAATGTATGCGCCTGTTTTTTTTCTGTGTGGTGTAGTTCTGGATAACTTGTTTGAGATTCCATTTCGTAAGCTGTTTAATGTTTAATGTAATCCAAGGCTTCAATGAACATTGATTTAGAGTTATTTATTTGTTGTTTTTTTTAGATATGACGTTTCCTACGATATTTCTTACTAAACTCAACTGAAATGTGCACAGCACTGTTATCTTTTAAATGCAATCGTTTTAGGTATGCTTTGATGTTCATGAATGATTGTTTTGGCCATTTATTTCTTGAAGTTGTCTCTTACTGTTAAAATAAAACCAACGAAGTGTTGTTTTTTTTTGAGTCAGTTGAATTTATTCTGTCCATAAAACCATCGATTCCTAATAGTTATCCATTTCCTAATATGAGTAATATATATCGGTCTTAAATATTCCGACCATCAGTGTACTGCGCACAAGCTTAAGCGAAAAGCTTCAAATGCGGTAAATCTCTCACTCTCGCAAATGCTCTCCGGTTTTTTTCCCTCCATGCACCGATGTTCTCTCTTTGCAGCAGTCTGCCATACGTCGAACCATACCGGGGTCTTGGTCCATCATATGTACCTATGCTCCATTCACCCAACCACCCATCGCGCCAAACAACTACGCTTCGGCACATCGTTGTGGCATCAACCAAGTCTGGCTCACATATTACAGTGTTGTTTACCGTCATCCCTCGTTTCGATCGTCGTCGTCGTCGTCGTCGTCGTTTCAAAGGGGTCCTACAATCGCCACCGCGATCGTCACCAGCATCGTAGTCGTCGCGAGTCTCGTTCGGGGCCACATTTAGGCCAGCTATAAACCGATACCAGAACGTTTTCCATTCAGTCATCTCTCCAACTGCCGAAGCGTACTGATCTCTCCTGGCCACAAACGTCAAGAGGATATCAGCGAGTGCTGAAAAGTTTTGTGTGATCTATATTCGCTTGAACATAGCTGAACCCGAATCAGCCGAACCTTTGTTGTTGCATTCTCAGAAGATTTTGGAGACCGAGTGTTAATTTTAAGGTAAGTTCCCAGAGCATGGCTCCGGATTTCCCGTAAACATGGAATATAGTATGTGAAACCAGAGAAGATCAGTGTCACACTTCCGTTTGCCGCATGTTATATTTCGCTGCCCGGCCGGTTGGTGGCAGAACTGAACTGTTGTGTTTCTTTTCGTTCCGTGGACTTGAATCCCCGGAGACATCAAGTGACCGAGTGAAATCGAATCAAAACAAACCGTTATAATCGGGCCCACCTGAATGGGTGATGCTGGACAGTAGTGGAACGAGAAGAGTAAAAAGTGGAACTTTTCCTTCCCTCAAGTGATGTAAAGCGAATAAAAGGCGAGAAAAAAAAGTCAAGATAACAACGTTTACAGCTGAGGCGAGGAAGTGATGAAAACATTAAATTCCCCACACTTCAGACGGGGTAGAAAGTGGAGGCGGGTAGCACAGAAGAAAGCTGGCGGTATGTGCTCGTAACAGTTCTTGCATTGCACGCTCGGTTCATAGCCAATCTTCTTCTGGCCGTGAATGCCATTTAATTAAAAATTCAAAACTGGTAGCGGTTTTCTTCGAAATTCCGGTCCTCTGCTTTCAGCACCACCGGGAATCGCGTGGGGAATACAGGCAACAAGTTGAATGAGCGCGCGTATTTACAAGTGCTGCTGTAGGTGAGCAGTGCCGCCGCGTGCAAAAGAGAAACCCGCGCAGACCGCAGAGTGCAAAGTGGCCAATGATAAAAGGAGAAAAACAACCGAGTGGAATCGATACGCTCGCGAAATTTTCACCTAAATTGGGATTTCCGGTTCCTGGTGCGCCCCTAATGTGTCATTTGTAAATCGTAATGGGAGTAAAGATGTGTGTATTGTGCTGCCGATCGTTTCTGTGGATTATGCAGAAGAAACGGTTCTGCGTTCGTTGGTCTGCATCTTATGGTCATGTGCAGTTCCCTGGTCGCGCAAACTGTGGTGTGGTTTGGTCACAAAAAGAGAAATTATTCCTAAAACGGGTGCCAGAAAGTGGTATGGACAGTTAATTGGCATTGACATAACACAAGACTGTGAAGCCATGCAAATTAAAAGTTGTTTGTTTTTTAAATTCCTTCTTTTGAAATAGACACACAAGTCATCTTTTGGCATACTTTGCATTTGCACCCCCAGTTTAAAGTGATAATTATAAAATGATTTCAAAACAGTTTCTATTTTTTGTTTTTGAAGAAACATGGAGAATCATTCTTTAAATAGGTCCTCGTTCGAATTTTTGACTAGAGTCTGGACAGACCTTTTTTCGTTGGGAAAACTTTTGAGCTGACTACATTTCTATCTCTCTGAAATTTTTTGCTAGATTCATTAAATAGATCTGTTTGAATTCCTTTTATTTGCCTTTTCCTACCTTTTGCACGTTAAAGATATCTTTTAAATAAAATATAAGTAAATTTTTATTTGCAAGAAATTTGCAAGAAAATATAGGTAAATAATATAATTTTGAAAATCTTCATTGATTTTTGCGAAAAAATCTCATTGCCATAAACTAAACATACAAAGAGTAGGTTAACTAATTTTTCAACCGATGGAATTGTTTAAATTGATGCACTATCGATCCTTCCCAAGAAACATTGCCAAAATCATCCAGCTTTATAAAGTTTTATTAAAGTTTTATGAAAGCCACTAGAAATCAATTTGGTTTTATTATGGCAGTAAAATGTGCCAATAGGTTTCATATTTTAGTCAGGTTTATGAGAACCTACACAGCTTCTTTACAACGATCTTTAATCCTTGTCTTCAAAAGTTCCTTATACTCCTATCCAAGGTTTTACTTTGACTTTATGAGTTCGTAAAATGCTGTTTTGAAATGCCGTTTTAGGACTCATTCAAATTGTCTTAGTGTGGCCAGTTGAAAAACTATTTTAAAACCATGTTGTCTCCAGTAAAAGCACTAAAGGGCAAATTGACATTGAGGATAGTCACCAAATGATTAAATAGCTTTATAATAGCCATTGCGGAGATAAATTGGCTTTTTGGAAAAACTGTGATTGCTTCCAATCGCCATATTGAAATATATGAAATAATTGAAATGTGGTAAAATGAATACATTAAATTTTATATTTAATGCAACTGAACTGTAGATCAGAGACCACTTTTGGCATTCTTTTAGATAACCTTATTAAATTCCATAATTTTTCAGATAGTTCATGATTAATTTATCGAATATATACGTTTAAATTTTGTTTTTGTTCATGTAAACTCGCATAATCTCCGAGGCGCATTTATTTCCAGTTCTTATTGTGCAAATATTCTCCATAAAATTAAATGCGCATATGATATGGAGTATGATACGCTATATAAAACTCAATTTGTTCTGGATATTTTGCTATCAAACAAAATTTCCCGCAACACTAGAACTTTTTTCCTAAATATCATTTAGTGTTAAATGAATCAGAAGAGCAGAGAATCGAACAAAGCAGAACAAAATAAAACCAACCACGATATCACCGTGAAGTTTGACAGCTGTGGACGTTTGGCGTAATGCTGGTTCTAATGGCAGCCAATTGGTTTTATGAAGGTTCTCAAGTGGTCATAACATCTTTAAGTAGAACATTTTCAAAATCTGTATGGTCTTGTGAAGGTTTTATTATTTTTTTCTCACAGCCGTCTATACCCAGTTAACCAATAAGCAGTTACAAAGCGTCTTTACGGCAGCCTATCAAGCAATTAAGTCGCCTTAAATGCAACATAAATGCCGCTTTTGGCCCAATATACTGCTGCTTTACTGCAATGCTGTTTTCCTAATACTTTAGCTCCTTCGATCAATAAACATCTTTTTAAGAATGACTTTTAATAGTTTGTTTCATAAATGTATTATAAACGTTTTGTAAAACATGTCACGTTCGGAATGGTTTGGATCTCTCGTTTTATGTTTGGATCTATCGACTTATGTTCCGAATCAATTCACTCTGACTAACGGTTGAGCTTCCAAAACGACTCAAAGATGGATAATGGAGTTCAATAAGTTCAAATACATTTTCAAAATATAATAAAAAACGAGAGCGTACTTTTTTTCTGGGTTCATTTTATTGAAAGTAATGTTTAAAAGAACGTTTACAACATTTTTCTTTGAAAGACCCGCCATTTGTACTTCGTCGAGCTTCAAACGTTTCTCTAGCACGTAGAAATGCATGGGCATTTCGTCCCAGATTTTGAGAATTACCGTCTTGAACTGGTCCAAGGAGCTGACCTTGTATTCCAAAATACCAAACAAAAAAGTCGAGAAGATTCAAATCCGGGAAGCTGGGAGGCCTCAAAATTTTGTCAATAAAGTCGGTTAAGTTGTGCCGACACCCGGCTTGGACAACAGCGACATCCTGCTGGAACCCGTACTGCTCATCTCCGTAAAGGCTTCGGAGACTGGGCGCAACAACCTTCTCTAAAACATCAGATTTGTAGTACGCCACGTTACCTTGCTCACTGCCCCCCAAACCATCACCACGGCTGCGCTTTGGAACTGAGTGATGTTTCTATTGAATTCAGGGCTGCTGTCTCTCGTTGGTGCTCCCACCCGATCATTTTGTACATTTTGCGGCTGGTGCAGGGCAATAACAGTTTCTATCCAACCGCTGGTAGCTCCCGAAACGCCATGGACCTTACGTTTTTTGCAAGGCTTATAACCAAGCTCCTAGCTGAATATGGTGTGAGCGGTCCCGGTGGAAACCTTGAGATCAGCAGCCGAAAAATTTCGAAGGATCTCAAGCTGTCACATTTGGTTGCCACAATGTTACAATGAAGTTAATCAAACTTATTTGCAATGTTAGGGATATGGATGTAGTGTCGATCTATCATATTGGGTTCATGATGATAGCTACCCCGTTATTGCTAGATCAGCATTGATTAAATACAGAACAAACAGATGATGTTCCGTAATAACATACATCATCAATGTGTATAAACAGAAAGTGCTAAACTTCATACAAGGTATGATGCCGAGCATGTACGCGTCCTTTGTAGCAGAGCCTGTACAATGAAATGACCACTGATACTAAAGAAGACAGATACAATACTCCCAAAAGAGTAACGAAATCAACAAACTACTCAGTATTCTTGTTTATCTCTGTTTTCAGATTATTTTTTAAAAATTTGAAATATTTGAAAATATAGTGCTCATTTTAACCTACAATAAATATTCAGTTGGAGCCACTTACGAAGTGTGATGCTGTCATACGTCATTGAGAAATCAACAAAAAAAAGTTAAACTAAGCCTAATGTCCAATTGGTATCAACTTAAACCAACAGCAAGGATACTATTTGAGTCACTAGAAAAGGTGCGATTGTGGTTTACTTCATTGGATTTTAAAATTACGCGTTGACATATTAGTTGAAATATTAAAAAATAAAGTTGTCCTCGTACATTTAAACTTATGACAAGAACTACATGGTAAATCTGAAGTATGCAAACATGACTCCAAAATAGGCACTTTGCTAGAAGACTAAAATTATACAAATGGTTTTTTTTTTATATAATGCCTCAGGAGGTTATACGTCAAAAAGTTAATACATTTTTGGCTTTTTGCAGCATGTGGAAGAAATAAGAAACTACGCATTTTTGAAATGTGATAATTTTTAGAAACTAGTCACTTTATGAAATACAAAGCAACGGTTATAGTAATTGTTTACAACAGATCCACCCTTTTGAAATTTTAGCGCTGACCTGGTCTACGAAAATGGCTCTATAGACACAGATTTTAGTTTACTTAAAACTTAAAAATACCTTTCATTTCAATGATCAATATTAACTCATTTTATTAAGTCAGATTCTTGCGAGGGATATGGATGTATTTTCGGTCAATGGGTCAACATTGGGTCTAATCATGCATGCAAGTTCGTCCCATTCGCTAGCTTTGTTATTAAATGTTGTCTATGTCCAATTTGTTTTTCTGATTTTTAGATTCGCATTCCCTCTATTCGAGGGAACGCATTCCCTCTATTCGCTCTATCCAACAAACAATTTCAAAATTCAAACTATACTTAAACTGCTAAGAAACAATTAAGTGGTTTTTACACATGATTTAGCGGCCATTTGGCAATCAAAACATTGTAATTTACTCATAAAGATTTTGTTCCTTTAGTTTGCGTTGAGATGAGCCATCTAGAAAACATTAAACCGAAACTCAGAAATTTGTATTGTAAATGTTACCAATAACAACATTTTTACTACGCTTTCAACAGGCCATAGTTGGGAACCAAGAAAAAAAATATGTTCCTAACATTGGGTCTATGGTTATTTTCTATGCGACCTGTTAGTTCATAATGTGTGACTATTTTCTGTACATCTTGGCTGCATTATACGGTTTATAGGTTCAATTTCGGCAAATTTAAATCATCCGAAGATCGTGAAGATAATCTGTTCAGCTTGACCAGTAAAGTCATGGTGTCTAAAAAGTTAAGGATATTGAAAATTACGCGAAAGTGAACAACTATAAATTGATTAATAATGTCTCAATTGCCTTGAAATAAATCAGTCATTCTGATAGCAACATGATTTTGCTGAAATAATGACATATTTGGTACATAGCCCGAATGAAGGAGCTAGGCTAACATTACATCCCGTAATAAAATTGTTACTCATTCGTAGGTTTGCAACAAAGATCAGAGCCATTTCAATATTGCATGCTCGAAGGGAGAAGCAAATTGTGCATCGATGTTGCACGAAAAGGCTTACTTGTTCAAAAATACAAACACATTATTTTGTGTACCTACTCAAGAGCTTCAATCTGACACATAATAAAATTACGCCGTTGTAAGAACAACAGTGAAAACGCATTTTTCATGACTTGCCTAGACCACTTGGCCGCGATGATGCAATGTTCTCCAAGCGTTCTGAAGCTTTCAGGGTTGAGTTGCTTACACAAGAGAATTTTGCACAAAGTCAGACAAACAGATTTTTTAATCCTATAGTCGAATTCCAGCCCGATTGGAAAACATCCAGAACTATCCAGAATTGTTCCACGGGAGATATCGTAAGAATTGCGTGGTATTGCTTCGAAGCTTAGATTGCTAATTCAGTAGAAGAGCGAATGTGTAGTCAAATATTGACCTATACCTCGAGAAAAATGTAGATTTTAAGCAATTATTATTCTTAAGTTTTTTGCTAAACGAAAAATTACACCAAGAGTCTTGAGTTCTTTTTCAAACAACTATCAGCCACCAGCAAACACTATGTTGGCATACATTCATCACAAACTTACTCATCCGTCAAGTCGTTTTGTCGGTAGATTCCTCTCGAGCCTAATTTTCGAACATACAAATCGTTGCTGGAGCAAGTTTGGGCACGGAAATCAAAATATGAGGATGGTATCTGATTTCCGTAAACAAACAGCACACTTTTTTTTGTTAATCGATTCGACATTGAGAGTATGTCTTGCGGCTGGTGGGTCAATGTTAGAATAAATGGATTACTTATTTGGGGTCGTCAGTCTGAATCATCGCATTAATAGTTGTTTTCCAACCGAACGATTATGATAATTTATGATTGCTGTTATACAGCATCAGTTGATTGAATTTAAAGGTGCTCCTGTAATAAACATTGAGAGGATCAATTAGCGGATTAGCCCAAAGTGGTTTTGCAAACCATCATTACCCCCCCTTAAATGGTGGCATGGCATTCATTCCACTTCCCAAAAAAAAGGCCAATTACGTTTCAGTTTTTACTGTTCGTCGCCAGCGGCAAATCCGCTATTTCCTAGTCCCATGAAAGCTGCTACCCGGACTGATCCCTTTGCAGCCGGTATTATGTAAAACGGAGCTGCATACTAGCGCATAATACAACAGCCTGAAGGCACGTCGCTCGACCCACTATTATCACGATACCCAGTTTGGTCATAGCACTTCTCCGTTGTGTTCGGTTGAATGGCCTTCTTTTTGGGGTCTGAAATTAGTATTCAAAGTCAGCTCCGAACACGCGTAACCAAAAGTTGTGTACCAATCCCCCCTCAGGTTGGCAAGAAAGGGGGACACATTTCGCATCTTCATAAAACGCTCGACTGCTAATCACTTTCAATTTTGTTTTGATTCGAGCTTCTTTAACTTGTGCGCTAGCTCATTTAGTGGTAAGTTCCACGAGGTTCAAAACAAACGAAGCTTTAAACTCTTTTCTGAATACGGATGAAAATATATGTCAATTCATTCAACTGTTAGATAACGCCTCTGCCTATCTATTGTTGGCTTTGTCACCTCCTGGTTTGGATTTTTATCTATTTTATTAGGTTGACGTGATCTCCCAGCAATATTAGTGTGGTGGACTTTCTCCGAAAGGGTGACTCAATATCTACAAGAAACTCGGAACAGACGTAATCGAACGGTTTGCCACCTCTTAGTCTACAAAAGCTTCGACAAACAACCGGCATAACAAAGATGTCTGTTTGTCATCCGGCGGTTTTCGACGGTTCTAACTAAGGTCTACCAAGAGAAAGACAGTGGAGGTGGAATGTCCAGGATTAGCGATTGATTTCAACGAGATCGTGAGAAACGAGTAAAGGTAGCCCTTCGGTAGGGTTGTAAAGCATTCGATTAAATTAGCCCTTGATGAAAGCCAAATCATCGTAAAGTGGTTATCTTTATTCGATCATACACTGAATTGATGAAGTTAGAGTCCGGGCGAGGGAGGTTTTCCTTGCTGTCCATCTTTGTGAATGGACATCCAAAGGGGTCAGAGCAGGTTCATTAGCGGAACATTAGGTGCGGTGGTGAATAATGGTGATAATTAATTGGAGACGCGGATGATATGAAGTCATTAGACAAAGTGGTTATGTAAATGCACTGACGACACCTGGTGTTAAGTGTAGGTAATTTGTGACGGTTTGTTGATTTTATGGATGAGTAATTGAAGTTTGAAGCATTTTTGCGTCATAAATTGTCAGAGAGAGTTAACTTAGCAAATAAACTGTGGGAAACTGCTGCTTGTAGTGTGACTGAAGTTATTTTATAATGGAATACATTGTAGAAGTTTACTTAAGAAGTCATCAATTGAGATACTTGGTCGAGTTTTGATAATTGCGCACAGCTCTGGGAAATCTAGGAGAAGCAAATCTCGCAGTTCAGCATTATTAATATTTATTTCTTAATCCGAAAATGTTTTATCGTAACAGAGGGTTAACTTATAACTCATATACATCCAAATATTATTATTCGGACTTGTTATATCCCTATGCTCTAACTTTACGTTTGATACCATCCATTAAGTTCTGCATAGTGTCCTCAGTCTGCTTTCTGGAAGCATTTTTTCACTTTTAAGCAAAATCTTTCTCATTATCTGTCTCTTTTTTCGATTTTCCAAGGTTTCGCTTTACAATGGCCCAATATTTTTCAATTGGATGAAGCTCTGGGGTGTTCGGAGAATTACAGTCCTTTGATACAATGTTGATGTTGTTTCCTGCATACCACTGCTGAGCCGCTTTACCATGATGGCAAGACGCAAAATCAGGCCAAAACAACACAGAACTTGTGTGCTTTTGGTTGAATGGTAGTTGCCGTTTTTACAGACACTCGTTGACGTTAACTTGTGGGTTGAACGTCCTTGTTGTTATGAAGATTTTGCGCTTCAAACATCAACTACAAATAGCCTGCAAACCATGTACTTTTTAGATAACTTCGATAACTTTTTGGCCTTAAAATGATCGTCAACGTTGTATTCGTAGGTTAACGTGCCACGTTGTAACGCGGTATAAATCTCAAGACAAGGAAACTGCTTGAAGTCTGCTCTGACGTTTGTTTCATCGTCAATAACCATGCAGTCAAATTTTGTCAGCGATTTGTCGTACAGCTTAGGCGGTCTTGTTTTCAAACTGGTTTCCTGCTTCTTTTCTTGTTTGGTGTTTTTTTTTGAATGACCTTTTTCTTGCCGTTTTCTTCACTTTTTGAACGAAAATATACTTTGAGTGACTTCGAGTGATTTTGCTATGTCCTGATGCGACATAGACGGATTTTCTACACTTTAGTGTACAATCTTATTCACGCACTTGTTGTTCTTTCGACTCCATTTCCAATACAATGTTTTTGTTACAGCAAACCATATGTCAAAATGTTCACCCACACAATGAAATTATCGGTTGGCTGCAGCTTGGAAGGGTTCACCTTTGTCGATACCTCAGTAATTTTCAGGCAGTTCATCTTCTCCAACGACCTTTTGATGCAAAGATTGTACTCGAAAAAAAGTCCAACAGATAAGAATGATCACAAAAAAATCAAATCAGGAAATAAAAACACATTGGCCATGATTTCGAGTGGCACCTTCGTGGGACAGGAGGAATGGCCGCTGGCGCTTCTGGAACTATTCTTCTTTATATATTTGGTCGTTGATGGTGCCGATCTTTGAATTTGCCGCACCTACAGATCGCCTGCCGCACTGAGTACTTCTTGGCAATTTTGCCAACCTTTTTCCGGAAATTCTCCGAACCATCCAGGCCGACGAAAAACGCCAGGCCGGGGATCTGCTTGGCGTCCACTTTAATGTACGTCTCGTCGTCTATTACGATGAATTTCGGATGCATCAATCACTCGCGGTAAAGCTTCCTGGTGTGGAATTTGGCCACCGTATTCTGTTAATCGGTTCGCTTAGGCCATTACCTTGAAGACATGAAGTCCGGACTGCTTTATTGTCTGCCGGACGAACAAGACGGAAGAATTGACCTTCTTGGCCACGTCCCGAATCGAATGGTTCGGATTGCACTTGAAGTAATCCCTCACGTTCTTTGTGGTCACGGGGTTGGTCGTCATCGCTTTTTTTCCGCTACCAGCTCGTCACTGGGTCGTCAGGGTCTCCTTGAACGATTTTACGATCAAATTGTCGATTCATAACTGTTTCACGATCCACCTGTAGGACTGACCTGAATTTTCCACGACCGCGCTCAAATTTTTTTGTCGAAACACTTATTGCTTGGAAGCCATCTTGATAACCACTAGACAAAAGGTGACAAAATTTTGCACTCTTCTATACTTTAAACTAGTTCTACCCAAAATTTCATCAATTTTTACCCATGCAATAAAAAGTTATACACAAAAGAAAGTGATGCAAGGTCTGGCCAAAACTTCACATCCCGCGTGGTACTTCTGGGTAAAGGTTTTTACAACAGCCACTTGATACTATAAATCAGCCATGTTCAGACACTACACTGCACGCCGAGCTACATTTGACCACGTACTAGCGCGTGCATAATATTCGCCACTTTGACTAGGTGCTTCCAGACTAACACCCAACACGCCCAACAACACTAGAGTCAGGGCTCGTGTTTTGGCTTCGGACATCGTGATTAATGTTTCGGTAAACACCACAGCCGAGTGTTTCCAATCGTGTCCGGTTGCGGAAAACACGTTTGATTTATTTATTTTATTTCTAACCGTGCCGTACTTGTTAAAATTAATCAATTTATGCGCCCACCCAACATTCAAAAAAACAAACCAATAGGTCAAATTATCAAATTTTAAGAATCATCCGACGAGCATAGCTCTATCCGTGGCAACCAGTGTCATACTGTGTGTATGTTGAGAGCTTTCTTGTGATCTTGACCACTCGATTCGAGTATTTTTCCAAAAATCAAACACGGAGTCAAAAGCAATACACGAGTGCGTACACTCGTGTCGCGTCCTTTGCGTTGCGGGTTCATCTCTCAACACGAAACTAAAGTGGTGAGTTACAGCCACATGGTGATGTGTTTGCACTCAATTTCGGCTCTCATGCAGAATGGTCTGGTGTTTTTTATTATTTATTTGGCGTCAATCTTTTGTAGACCAGTTTTGTTTTACAAATAGTACTTAAAGTCTAATTCGTTATATCTTAATTTACTCCAACGTGAAAAGAATTTTCTAAGCTCTTTTTATTCATTGTCACATCTACTAAATCGCAATACTTATTATAACAGGACATCATCCTATTTAAAGGCCCATTCTTTGCATAGTTTGTTCTTTGACTGTTTATGTAAAATAATTGTCTATTTCTTAGGAAGCGAGAGGGAGCATAGAAGTTAAGATTTTCTAAAATCTCTTGTGTGTTTACTCTCTGCATAATAACATCATTCAGGAAAGCAATCATTGCAAATTTTCTTCTTTTTTTAAGCCCATCTTAGTTAATCAACATACATCGTGACTCATAGGACGGCATAGATAAAGTCGTCCAACCTAACTTTCGTAGGGCAAATAACAAGAATTGTTTTCGAACTGACTCTATACGGCTTATATGTGTACCTTGATATGAATACCAAACTATGCTACAATATTCAAGAGGGGGTCTCACATATGTTATGTACAGCGTTTTGATGGTGTATGGATCATTAAAGTTCAAGCTAAACCTTTTGATAAACCCAAGCATGTTGCTTGCTTTATAAATGATATTATTATAATATTCGGCAAAAGTTAATTTAGAACCGAGTATAACACCTAAGTCTCTAATTTGACTGCATCTTTCAACAGTTTTCTGGCCGAGTTTAATAGAGTTTTGCAATATTGCGTGTTTTCTGGTAAACGAAATGGAATTGCATTTTTTTACATTAAGATCTAACAAATTTTTCTTACACCATATGTAGAAATTGTCTATTTCGTGTTGAAATAATTCAAGGTCCGATGTCTCACATATCTCCATGAAAAGTTTCATGTCGTCTGCATATATTGAAACATGAAGGAAGCTCAAAATGTGTTCTATATCATTGATAAATAAAATAAATAATAATGGACCAAGATGAGACCCTTGTGGCACGCCCGAAGTAACGTTCACAATTGTTGAAAGTTTTCCCTCAAATCTTACTCTTTGCGTTCTCTGAGTCAAGTAAGATTCAATCCATTTCAGTAGCCCAGGATTGAATCCCATTTTGGATAATTTAAAAAGCAACAGTGGAATATCAACTCTGTCAAATGCTTGTACTAAGATCGGTGTACAGCGCTTCAACACAATTTCCTTTGTCCATTACGTTCAAAGAAA